>BGPR01044591.1:0-12566 GCA_013235015.1 Araneus ventricosus | reverse complement strand
TTTAGTTTGAGAATTATTAACTCGTTCTCTTAAAACGCATATGTAACGAGTTTCATTACAAAAGGCTTGTAGCATATTATTTTATTTAAAACATTATTCAGGGTTAAGAAGGTTATTTATAATCCTTCATATATATTGATTATCGTTGGCTATTTTGGAATATAGATTATTATGTGACTATCTATATAATAAGTGTTTATGTGCATACAAAACGGATTAATCCAGTTAAGCGCTGTTTATATTTGTGATCGGCTCTAAATTTTCTACCTTTTACCGAATACTAAATCAAGAAACAATATGAAAAGTTTTATAGTGCCAATAGAGATTAGTAAAAAATATATATATAAATGGCATTGTTGTTGATCTTTAAAATTTGGGAAATTATTTTTACATTCGTAGACTAATATACTGACGTGTAGACTGAAAATAAATTGAAGTCAAGAATATAAAAAAGACAACTAATAATATGAAGTACAGCCAATATCTAAAATACAACTATTAATAAACAACAAATAAATTGAAGTCACAGACATCTAAAGAATATCAGCTTTCATGCAACTTCAATGATGTTCATATTTTTAGAAACTCACAACATAAAAAATAAGTAATATAGCGTTCATTTTTTTGGCCCAACGGTCTGGCATTTGTCTGGTGTAACGGCGTTTATTTTTGTCATCTGGTGTTATGGACACGGGCAATATGCAGAATGAGGGCATCTTGAAGATATTCAGTCACGCCACAGATGGGATCTTCCGAAAGCAATTATTCCAGGCCCAGATAAATACCCCAGAATTCCCCTGGCACTGTAGTTTGAATAGGTTCCAAGCTGAATAGAACAGATTCTTGCGGTTATCCTCTCCATGGGGGGTGCTAATCGTTCCTCGTTCAGAGGGGGGGAAGAGACTCGATCTGCAGCGCTTTCGGAACATTTTCTGTTGGGAGGAAGGCACACTTTTAAAACAGATAAAGGTTCTTCAATCGCTCGCTTTTGGAATCGCTTTACAAAGAAGACCGAACCACTCAGAGGGTTAAAATTAGTATTTGTCAGGCTCAGGGTCAGACACTCAAAAGGACTGGCGTACATTTGGAAAAACCCTATTTTTCCCATTGGCAACTATATGGGGAATATTCACATATGTCCAGCCCACTAAACTTCTACATGTGTGCAAAAGACGTAAAACGAAAAAACGTGGAATACAAAAGTGTTTTAGCATAGATAAACAATTTACCTACCTATAACAGCAGACACATGCACAGTACACTTCTGTTAATCATCCCATTATGTATTATTAAACGGCAGAACTTCTAATTTCCCCTTTCTACATGCAACGAAACATTTACATTCTTGAATTTGAAAAAAATCCTAATTAGGCATGATCGAAATAAAAATTAATTTTCATTGAATTAAATGATATTAAAGAGCCCTTCTGCCTAAGACTCTTTAAACAATTGAATGTAAAAATCAAAATCATTAATTTTATTAGATGCAAAACATATTGCCTTAAAATTTAGTTCAAATTAGCTTGCGAAAAACTAAATAAGTAGATGTTTTTAAAATTGTTTGGGCATAAATAATTTATAATTAATAAAAGGAGCGAATCAGCTGGCAGTAGAAGACGGCTAGTATTTAATACAACAAAAGCAATTTAAAAAAAAACAGAAATAATTTGAGCTTCTTCCTTAGAAAAGAATTAAAACGGATAAGTATTTCTTTATGCGCCCACCCTCAGATGCAACAAAAACAGAAACGCAACATTTCCTTCGTATTATTTGCCATTAAAGAAACACCAAAGGACAATCGTCCAATAAGGACGAGGCCCCTTCATCCCTCCTACAATATAGTAAACAAGACAAAAAAGGACCTCAAACACAAAGCTCTAAGAAAAAGCGCGATTCCCTTTTTCCTTTGAGCTTTTAGTAGTCAAATAACGTGAAATTTTCGCCTTCCCTCTCCTCTTATCCCGTAATGTTTAGTGACCACTGAAGACTTATTCTCAAATTCTTTTTTATTTGCACAGCAGATCGTACCAATCTAACTCTTAAACTAAGTTTTTTAAATGGTCGTTTTTGCGCCCCCGTTTTGCCTGCGCCTTTGGCGAAGGCCAATCTCACCATCCCCTCGATACGGCCCTGGCGACAGTTAAAAAACAAGTCGGCTAAATGTCACGAATTATTGTTTGTGATATTTATTAGATTTTTCTTCACTCACAAATATTTCTTACTTATTCTCAGACCATTGACTTCAATTAAAAACGATATTATGTTTACACATGGCAAAGAAAAAACACTAATTTTTTTGCCAATCCACTGCGGCACAATCAATTTTTATTCTGCTTATCAAAAATCGAAAGTCTTCGCACGTTGATTGCCACAGGGAAAGGCAAGTGATTGTTACAGATAACTATTTATCGGTATAGATAAGTGATAAAAGACGATGTTAAGAAAATATGTTGATATGGACCAGTGAATATTTTTTCTAAGCTTTTTCGTAATACACTGAAGACATACGAGTACAATTCAAATATCCTGAAAACTAAGAATCCGATATAATTTGTAATAAATCAGAACATTTATGTCGTTCACATACATACCAGCATGCATGGGTCACATATTTTCAAACAATTTCTTTATCGATCAAAAGTAAAGGGAAGTTTTCTTTCTATTATTTTCCCGTATATTTCCACAATGTGACGAGTTTTGTCTTTGGCGTCAGCGAATCGAATATATGTATATTTTGGAACAATATCTTTTCCCGTTGACCGATTTGGTCTGTAATTTGATATACATGTACAAGTTAGGCGTGAAGACCACATACGAAATTCACTCGTCTAATTTTTTCAGTTTTGAATTATCATGTTCACATCTACACGGACAGAACGCCTCCCCATGTCCCAGTTCTTGCAACCATGATGAAGACAATTTGATGAAGACAATTTCTTTTCGCTTAATTGAGTTGCTCAGAAGCCAATGCGGTTAAGTCTCTTTTTATATTTTTTGATTTTTGTAAATTTTAATGGAATTAACAATATTCATTTTAGTTATTAAAGGATTTTCTCGCTGCTTCGTTAGAAGATTTTTTTTATGCTTTTCTAATCAAATCAATAAACCAAAAATTAAAAAAAATAATGTATAAAAAAACATTGATTTTTTCATTTTTTTTCTGGACTTGACCGCATTGGTTTCTGATCGATACAATTCTTGGAACATCAGATCAGAACCTTAACTTTCATTAATCAGAAAGAGAGGATCCGCAACAAGCCTACGCATGCGGAGTACTGCATGACAGCCGCTCGACAATTAAGACAAGAGTTGTGGCCAAACACATAATAGCTCCATTACGAGCGGCACAATCGACGACTCCCCATAACGGGCGTCGTCATCGGAGATGGGCCGAAACGAGTCATAACACCCCTTATGCACTCACCTAGGGAGCGAGTCAACAGCATTCTTAAGCCGGACATTCACTTGTAGGATAGCCATGCCATTTGTCCTAAGCCTGGTTTTCCCCCCACCAATTTTAATCGAAAAATACAGGCACGCTATTCACTGAAACTTAACTCTGAACGAAGGCAGGGGGAGTGATCTTCTTTCCCTCTCTACAGCTGCTTGTCAATCGCTCTTCGATTTTCCCCAGTCAGCAGATTTTAATTTATGGTACCCTCAAAGCGAGGCTTCAATCTACGCAAGGCTTTGTTCTTTTCCCTAGCCTCCTTCAGGGTCCCTCTGAAGCGAAACTTCAAATTCCAGCGTTTACACTTCGGAAGTAAAGTCAGTCCAGCCGGAATTCCAACCACCACAAGCCATTTGGCTGATTTAAATAGATTTTTTATGGTTTTTTCCTTCTCGCTTTCCAAAATATCCAGTTTATCTGTAAAATGAATGGCCGAATTTAAACTTTACCAGTTCCTCTCACTGTTTCCTAATTATTAAGCCCTACAAGTTTACGAAAGTTATCAGGATGGGCTGCTATAGTGCGTTACATTACTAAATCCTTTAGTTATCGCAGAGCATGTTCAAAAAAATGGAACAATGAAAATACACAAACGTATATGAAATAACTGGTCACAAGAAATAACTACAAACGTGGAAAAACTGCAAGAAGAGGGAAAAAAAGTTCCACTTACAATACAAAACATACAAGTGAGAAAAAGAGTGAAAAAAAGGAGAAAGATGTTTTAAAAAAGTTGGCATTACAACGCAATTAGACCTTTAAGCTTTTGTTCTCGGGGCGTTCAATCTTACTTATACCATCAAAGTTAACTACTATGTGGCTCAGACTTAATTAACGTGGATGATTGAATTGGCTTATTAGTTCATGAATCATTGACAAGCCAAAAAGTAAAGGGGTGAGAAAAGATATAAACAGGAATATGATTTATTATTTAATTAGATTGATTTAATATTCTGTTTTCACCCCTTTTGCAATGCTGCTCCATCAATTGCACGATGACGGCCAACATCGAACAGGAGCCTCCTCAGACGTCTAAGGATGATGCCCCCGAAAAGAAACTGGACATTTTCGACCTTGTGGGGACGACGGCCTGTCGCAGAGATGCATCTTCCTCCTAGTGCTCTTTTTCTCCATCCCTGCCAGAACGCACACCCTGGTCATGTCCTTCTTCGCACCCAAAAAGGACTACTGGTGTGCGAGACCTGAAGTATCCAATTGAACGGTGGATGAGTGGAAGAGTATAGGCTTGCCAGAGGATGACAAACAATGCTCTAGGTCAGTGTTTCATAAATGTTTGCTTATAAATAGTACATATCATAGCTAAAAAGCAACACCACTTGTCTCAATTTTTTTTTTGAAATTTCAAAAAGGAAGAAAATACTCAATTTTTAGCAACTAGTAATGAATATTTTCTGAAAATGTTTTCACGTCTGATTGAAACATGCGGTCTCGAGTTTATATAAGATGTTAAAAAAAAATTCGTTAGAAATATTCGTTATTGGTTGCGAAAAATCGAGTACTTTCTTCCTCTTTTAAAATTCAAAAATCGAGATAATTGGTGATGATTGTTAAGAGACGATGTGCTGCATCAAAAATCTTTCGTCTCCATATCGATTGCACAGACGCTATACTAGTAAGTTATACTTGTACTCTATATTCGTAAGAAAGTAGAATTCACTAGTCCCTTCCTCTCCTTCAGAAGCCATGATGGCCTTTTGGTAAGGTCTTGGCTTTTGAGCCAGAGTGTTCCAGGTTCGAAACCATTTCCATCAAAGATCTGCTTTCTATATGTTGTACGTTAAATCTGATATCGAGTTTCAAGCGCTCTCTCGCTGATGTTTCTTGGAGGATAATAGGCCAGACAAGAAAAAAGTCATTTTTACAATAGAACACGAGATCGCAAACGAAAAGAGAGACCACCACTGGGCACTCTTTGACAGTGAATTAAGCGAATGAAACGGATATACCAGAAAAATTGTACAATACAGGATTAATGGAATCGAAATTTACACACAATTAGCAACATAAGGAGCGTGTATATCTACGGATGGTAAGTCCTTTGAACACTTTAAGTCTTTGATATTTTTATTATTTTTACTACATCCTCCTTCAAAATGTACCTGTCAAGCGGCTTGCAACTTGTAACGGTGTTATGTATAGTACAACTTTGTTACGCTATTATGAATTTTTATTCCAGTAAACCTATGTTCAACATTTTATCTGATGTTTCCGGTTCTTTTACATATTTCGATGGCAAATAGCCACCTTTAATGGTCTTCCTTGGCTTTTGAAACTCCAATTGTAAATATGACTTGTTTCTGTCAACCCTTAAGTCTTTTGCCTTATCCACCCTTAAAGTCTGACCCATGATTTTAGGACCACCCTCTATAAGATGTATATGACGAAATAAATTTAAAATTTTGTATGGAACAGTGATATAGCTAGTAGAGAGGCAACTGACGCAACCGCACAAATCCCTTCTGCTTCGGAAATATAGTGTTCTGCAAGTTAAAACTGATGCTTATGGAAAAAATCAAAAACCAGAACTTCCTCTAAGACACTTCTTTAATAAATACGCCGAGGAAATTTATTCAAAGGTTTGTTCAGAAGCATCTAAAGAAAATATTGAGATAGTCTTAATAATCTGTAAGGTTCTCATTTATTTTAAAAATTTATATTGTTTATTTCATCGTGGCAACGCAATGTTAAGATGATGTTCGGACAGTTGAAAACAGAATTCGCAAAGTATCGCTAAATTGTAACGTTGCGTTCGCCTTTCGCTAAATAAATGTTTATCTATTTTTTAATCTGTGTTCATCTCATGCTTCTTAATATATTTCAACTCACTCAACATTAAAAGTCTTCTTTTAAACCTTATAAATCAAAATTATATGTTGTCTTGTAATGATCAATGATCTGATTTTTCTTAAAAATATCAAAAATTATAATAAGAATGTTTAGTAAAAAATAAAGACGTTGAAATATAAAATTGCAGGTTTGTTTAATTCCTTATACAAAACCCGGCTGTTCTAACATTATGAAATACCCAACACCCGTTTCTATTTAAAAACACCAATAATCACAAGATATACACCATGAATAAAAACCACAAATGAGTAATTAATTCCATACTTTCAGAAAATGTGAGAAAAACCTTTCTCACATTTCCCCCGAAATGAATGACACAACAAATTCATATAAGGGCAGTTACTGTTCTTTCGGTCAATCAGCAAACGATTTTTCAGTCCCTTCCTCGGAACCTCACGTAACTCAATCTGCAAGGCCCGGTACCCCATGGCCCTGTGGAGCCACAAAGGGGGCACGTGGGTTACTATTGCTATATTTTATTGCTCAGCGACACAAATCGGCTACTCTGTACCGCGCCTTTGTCACAAGTCGCGAGTATTGTTTTATCACCGTTTTCATGGTTACAATAAGCCTATAAAATGCTTTGGGGACACGGCGTTTGTTTATACCCGGTTGTGTTTGTTCTGAAGTTAATCTTTTCTAGTCTTCAGTTCGTTTCTCGATCTTTTTTTTCAATAACCTTCAGTGGAAAGTTAAGGAACTAAGTGGTGTTTTCAGTTACTAATTCTTTTTCGCCTTTTCCATTTTTAGTACATATTTATTTCTTCTGTTTTTTATAGTTTGCAATTATCTCAATGTTGTTTTGTGTTACGAATTGTCCTTTAATTTTGATGTTGAATTTTCTCAGTATGGAAAATTCCTTGTGAATGTAGAGATTTGTTTTGAGTTAGAATATAATTATGCTATTAAAGCATGGAAAATATTGATTTTCATACCTGACCTTTTAAAATTTGGAAAAAGAAAGCTTTAAACTTAACATTGTATAGCATCGTGTTTAGTTTAATAGTTTTTAACAATTATATTAAGACTAAATTTTTGATTGTGTCTAACATTATGAATTTAATGAAAGATTTTATATAACAATTGTGAGGCAATTATGTATGTGGTGCCAGGCAGACGGCAGCCCACGCCATTCCCGCCACGCCCCTAGCGGATCTAAGGAGAACCCGGCAGTTGACGTTCTGACATCCAGACGGGATGTTCGATAAAGACGCCTGCTCCAAAAGACACTTCTAAAGACGTAATGATGTGTAACTCTGCAGCTACAGTTGATTGTGTTCTTGTTTTCTGTACATAGCTAATTTCATTTAATTTTAATTCATAGCTAATCATTTCATGTTATTGTTCATCTAACTGTCATTTGAATTCATCATTAAATCTTTTCATTGAAAGAAGCAGTGTTCAGTTGGCCATCCCTGACACCCACAATTCAGAAGTGGGATAGAATGCAATATGATAAGTAGAATGCAATATGATTGATGAAACGCAAAAATTTTTGACTATTAATATGGACGAATGGACATGACGCAATAATTCAGTGAAGTGTGAAATAATTCTCTAGACTGTGAAAATTTAGCGAACACTGAATAACTTAAACCGTGTGAAAAAAAAACTTTGTGACAAAAAAACTGTGAAAATGGACATTGTTGATTATTTACGAAACCGGATTATATCATTTCTTCTGAAAGGGGTAAGTAGCATTCATTTTGTTAAAATGACTACTTTAAATGATATTCAAGAAATTAGCACTGCATTGAAGAATTGTAAAACAGAAAAAATAAAGATTTTGCATAAATTCCTTTTCGGTTCTCTTGGCGACAGATCAGATCGAAAGAGAATACGAGAATTTATTGGATTTGATTTTCAAGTCGACAGCGAAGAATTTGAAAAAAAGTTAGGAAGTGTAGATGAGTTATTTTCGCTGAACGAACTCATTACGATATGTAATATTTTAAATATTTCATTTGATGGCTCAAAGCCGGAAGTAGCAAAAATAATTCTTTCTTTCTTGTGTAACCTTGAAGCGTTAGCTGAAACTTCGCGGGCAGATATTGATGAGTCAGACAATGACGAAGAAACGACGAATGATTTCGAAAAAGAAAATAAAAAAAAGCGATTCTTTCGAAGGTGAAAGTTCAAATAAAAGAGATTCTTCCATGCAGTGTGAAGCGCAGTGTTGTGATGTGCAGTGTGAAGCGCAGTGTAATATGCAATGTGATGCAAATAAGATTTATGATATGCAATTTGTTGATAAGTGTAGAAGCTCAGTCGCTCAGAATACTGGTATAAATTATTCCGATATCGAAAGTGCCATTTCTAAATTTAATGCAAAATCGCATGAAAATATAGCTAATTGGTTAGATCACTTTGAAAACATTTCACAATTGTTTAGTCTGTCAGACTTACAAAAGTTTATCTTTGCTAAAAAGTCGCTTGGCGGAACTGCCGCTCTTTTTGTAAGAACGGAACCACAAATTAATTCGTGGCAAAAATTGAAACAAGCGTTGATCGATGAATTTTCTTTTGAGATAAATTCAGCTCACTTGCATGAACTCTTGAGCAAAAGAAAAATGAGGGATTCTGAATCCGCTCCAGAATACTTTTTAAAAATGAAAGAATTATGCAGTTCTGGTAAAATTGAAGATGCCGCTTTAATGTATTATGTGATTAAAGGTATCAATGATAGGCAAGAAAACAAAGCAATTTTGTACGGATGTAAGAATTTATTTGAATTTAAAGAAAAACTTAAAGTTTATGAAGTAATAAAGAGTGATTACGCGAAAAGTAAAGGCGGTTTCGATAAAACCAAAGCAAGATATGATTCCAATCCTAGATTTAATTCTTTTGATAAATTAAAACCGAAACAAGTGCATGATGATAGATTCAACTCTAAAAACGAAAGTGCAAATAAAGTAAAATCAAGTGGTGGGTTTGAAAGAATGAAATATAATAATTTTGAAAGTCGCAAGAGTAAATTTTGTTTCAACTGTGGTGACCCAACTCATATCTCACGATTCTGTGTACATAAGGATAAAGGATTTAAATGCTTTGAATGTGGAGCCTTCGGACATAAAGCTTCAGAATGTGATAACACGAACTCTAAACCAGAAGTAGCCACCTTGGAAGTTAAATTCAAACCAAAGCTTGACAATAAAGTAACAATTGAAGATATAAGCGTTAATTCACTTATCGATACTGGAAGTCAAGCGACATTGCTTCGTAAATCAGTGTTTGATAAATTAAATATTTGTAAATTGTACCCATTGAATCTCTCTTTAAGTGGATTTGGTAAATGCAAAGTAAACCCATTAGGTTATTTTAAGGGTAACATTAAAATTGATGATTTCAAATGTAATGCAGATATATATGTTGTAGAAAATAATCTTATGTCTTATGATGTGATTGTTGGTATGAATGTATTGATGCAAGGTGAGACGGTAATTAATGAAGATGGAATTGTGATTAAAGAAAAATTTCAGCGTATAGAGGAAGTTGACTCATTATCCGTCCTACCAATTGATGTAACCCCTAACGAAGTTGAACTAAACATTGGACCTGACGTTCCAAATATTTTTAAAGATAAGGTACAACAATCAATTTTAAGTTACGTACCGCACAAAACTAAAACAACAAATGTCGAATTGAACATTTTGGTAAAAAGTAATGAACCTATTTCCCATCAGCCTCGTAGATTACCGTTTTCAGAGAAAAAAAATTGTCCAAACCCAAGTAGCTGAATGGTTAGAACAAGGGATTGTAGAACCATGTTCTTCAGAATACAGTAGCCCAGTGGTAATCGTCCAAAAGAAAGATGGAACCCCTCGAGTTTGCATTGATTATAGGAAATTAAATAAAGTCGTTGTAAAGGATAGATTTCCCCTCCCATTAATCGAGGATATTTTAGACAGATTGCAAGGATCACGCGTCTTCAGTACTATCGATCTTAAGAATGCATTCTTCCATGTTGATGTAAACAAAGATAGTAGAAAATATACCTCTTTTGTCACCCATGAAGGCCAATATCAATTTCTTAAAGTCCCTTTTGGATTATGTAATTCTCCAGCCGTGCTTCAAAGGTACATTAACACCATTTTTCGACATTTAATTAATGATGGTATTGTTCTCCCGTACTTGGATGACATCATCATTTTATCTTCCTCATTTGAAGAAGGAATTGAACGAGTGGAACGTGTTCTAAGCATTGCTAGTGAATATGGACTAGAGATCAACTTTAACAAATCTCATTTTTTGAAGAAGCGCATTGAATTCTTGGGCCATGTCGTTGAAGACGGTAAAATCTTCCCCTCTACTCTAAAAACTAAAGCTGTCCTTAATTTTCCGGAACTAATCTAAAACAAATTCATAGTTTCTTAGGACTCACCGGATATTTTCGAAAGTTTATCCCAAAATACTCCACTATTGCCAGACCATTAAGTGATCTCTTGAAGAAAGACCGAAAGTTTAAAATTGGTGAAGAGGAAAGAATCTCATTGAATTAGTTAAAATTAATGTTAACTGAAAAACCTGTATTAAGAATTTATAACCCTAATTACGAAACTGAATTGCACACTGACGCTAGCTTAGAGGGATACGGAGCTATTTTAATGCAAAAATCCCCTGATGATAAAAACTTCCATCCTACCTATTACATGAGTAAGAAAACAACAGACGCCGAGAAGAAATATTCTAGTTATGAACTTGAGGCCCTTGCTGTGATAGAGGCAGTAAAGAAATTTCGTGTTTACCTATTAGGAATTCCTTTCAAAATTGTAACTGACTGTTCCGCGCTCGAAAAAACTATGCAAAAAAATGACTTGGTTACTCGCGTTGCACGTTGGGCTTTATTGCTGGAAGAATTCGATTATGTCACTGAGCATCGTTCTGGTACACGGATGACTCATGTTGATGCCCTAAGTAGGTCTCCCATAGACATATTTTGTATTTCATTATTTGTATTTCATTATTTTGTATTAGATTATTATTACATCCCCAAACTTAGACAAAAAGTAGAGAAGATCATATCCAACTGCGTCCATTGTATCCTGATAAATCAGAAAAGAGGAAAGAAGGAGGGTCTTCTGCACCCATTACAAAAAGAAGACACGCCGTTGCACACGTATCACATCGATCATCTTGGACCTTTGGAGAGTACAAATAAAAATTATAAATATGTTTTGGCAATTATCGACGCATTTACTAAATTTGTATGGATTTATCCTACAAAAAGCACAACATCAGCTGAAGTGATAGCAAAGTTGGAAATTCAAAAAGCTGTGTTTGGAAGCCCTTTCCAAATAATCTCTGGTAGAGGTACAGCTTTTACCTCTGGTGATTTTGCCGATTATTGTGCCAAAGAAGAAATAAAACATCATGCAATTACGACTGTCCTGCCAAGAGCCAATGGACAGATTGAACGTATCAACCAGACTATCATATCAGTCCTTTCAAAATTATCCCTATGTAGCAACTATTTAAAAATTTCGGCTAGCTCTAAAAAGAAAATAATTTTATGAAAAAAAATTAAATAAACAAAGACAAAATTAATTTTGGGAAAACAAAGTTACTTTTAAACTATTTTTAATTAACAAATAAACAGTCACTACACAAAAGACACTTCACATTACACAAAATTAATATTTACAGTAAATAAAAATAGTTATAATTAATGTTACAAACGGGGGGGGGGAATAACTCAATCCCAGACAGGATAATGTCCATCGTCCAACTGATGAATATCATGGCGAATATACTCAGCAAGGGAGGTGGCGCTGCAATCGTCCAATGGGATCGTTACAGACTCCCCCTCGGACTCTGAAGACGTCCCGATGAAGAGTCCGCTTTTGGAAAATACTTCCGAGGCCTACCTCTTCTCTTTATGGGAACTACTGGACTTGTGTTCTTTTCTGGAGGTAGTTCATATGGCTTCAACATGTTTGTGTGATAAGTTCCGAGAACTTGATCTGGAGTACTGGGATCAGAAAGGTCATAAGTGGTAGGAGATCTGTTTGTGACTACGAGATAAGGGCCTTCCCTTTTCGGGTAAAACTTCTTGCTTCGTTTGTCACTTCTACTACTTTTAGGGTGTAGAGTCACCCAGACCTTGTCTCCAGGCTGATAATAAATTGGTCTTCTATTTTTATCAAAATATTTCTTTCTCTGGTCTTGCTTTTGCTCAACCCGTTCTCTGATTTGGGGTGTTAAACGAGCAAAATGTTTCAAGTAGGGTGTTATCTCCGCTACAAAGTTG
>BGPR01044590.1:0-12566 GCA_013235015.1 Araneus ventricosus | reverse complement strand
GCTGTACTATATATTAAAGAATTGTGTAACTTACTAAAACGTATCTAGTGAAGCAGGTTCTGAAATTAGGAGAGGAGAAGTCATTAGTAAAATCCTCTAAAAACGACGAGTTCGCCAATACGACAATTTTTATAGAATATCGATAAAAACAACTGACACGTACATAGTATAATGAGAATATATGAATACACCTGCCGGAACGATTGCAGTGAAATTGAGAAAGTACATCGTTTGAGCGAAAATAGTTTTTTCCTTCGTGAGCCACCCAGCTGACGTGGTGGATAGTGAAACGGAACATCCATCCACTTTTTGAGTCATTCAGGCTCAAAAACAGTAGATATGTTCAAAAAGCCTAGTTTCTTTGGCTTTCGGAGAGTTCGCGGAAAAAAAAGCGGGTAGGAGCCAAGTAAAAGAAAAATACAATTTAGGCAGAAAACACCACTCCCCCACAATAAACAGGCATCAAAGACAACGTATGCTGCAAAAATCATTAAAAAATATAAATAATTAAAGAAATGGGAGAGGTTCAAAAAATTTACTGCAAGCTAGTAACGAAAGGGTTACAGTCCGATGGCATCATTTTTTGGAAAGACTCTAAAATTGCCAGAAATTGAATTCGGGCGGACAAAACCACTCTCCCACTAAATAAATACATTGGGAGCATCATTTACAAGTCAAAATAATCTGATACAGTTGAAATTAGCTAAATGCCAGACGTGTTTAATCTGACAAAGTGAAGGATGTCAAACGTAAACAAACGATTTCCAAAACAGAAAATGATTCATAAAAAATGAACTAATTGTCCAAATTGCATAAATGATGTGTCGAAACACTCAGGAGGAGATAGAGAATAATAATAATTATGTTTAAACAGTTGGTAAGAAGACTTTCCGCACTCGAAAAAAGCTATTGACTAAAGGGTTGCATCATATTTTGGAAAGTCACAAAATAAATGAAAAATGATATTCGGACGGAAAAAAAACCACTCTCCCACTAATTAAACACATGAACAACATCGTATGCAGGTGAAATTAATTGAATACAGTTAAAATTAACGAAATGCCAGACGTATTCAATCTGACGAAATGCCAGTTGACGAATGTAAACAAACCGATTGCTAAAGACAAAGTGATTCATAAAAAATGAACTAATGGTGCTATTTACAAAAATTATATATCTAAACACTCAGGAAAACATACTAAACAAAAAACATTTCGAAATCTTATTCTGTTTTATAAAAATCCTTTGTAGAACAACAAGAAACATATGCCACTTGCTATTTCAACGGCGCCATCACAGTAAACAAACCGTCATGGTGAACTTTGACGTCACAAGTGGCGGCGTAGGAAAACTAGCGTTTTTGAGATGAAGTAAATAGTGCGCACTTAAAATTGTTTTATTTTACCTTTTCGGGCTATAAAAGTAAAAAAGAAAGATACTACAAATCATATTTTTTCATTTTCTATATTATAAAAATATAAAAAAAACGTGCAAGTTCCTCATTGAACATACCTATAGCAGAAATTACTGCCAATTCGAGCTGTCTTTAAGGAACAAAGTTTCTTTTGGGCAATTTTTCAAAATAACACTATAAATGCACTGATTTACATTCTGGGTTTTTCCCGAGACGCATCTTCCCAACAGCTCGTTGTTTGAAAGCCTTATAAGTATTTTTTCCAGAACTTGCTTTAACAGCTTTCTCTTCATTGACGAATGAGACTCTGTCTTTTCATTGTTAGCCAATGCACTCTGATAAAAGCGCCAGGATGTCAAGACTGTTGGGAATGCATTATGCACAGGTGCTTTGTCTGTCGATGAAGTGTGGAACAATAAAACAAATATTGCAGTTTTCATCTTTTGTACATCTGGGACATTGTCTTTTATAGCTTTCCTATAAAAGTTTGAATGTTTAAATAATGTGCTTTCTTTCAAGCTTTCCTCTTTTCGACTACCATTTGTGACACATTTACTTCGCCACTCTTTGATTTTATTGCGAAGTCCTGTCCCAAGTCTCTTTGCTACATGATTTAGACATTCCTCTTTAGAAATTTTCATACTGTCATCATATACATCTAATTCTAATAAATTTTTGTATGTCTTAGAATCACCACCTGACAGAACACTCATGTATCGCATAACACAGTTTCCAACAGATCAATGCCATAAAATTTTTGCAGCTTTAACTTCCATCGCATTTGATGATCCCGCACAGTTTTCGCTGCATTCTGGCTTGTGGGCTTTGTACCATATGGAGAAATCAGTACAGTTTTCTCCAAGATCCCTTTTTGCAGTAGTGCATGCAGGACAATATTTCGAAAGCATCTCGTAGTCATTGACGAGACCAGTCAAAAATGAACAACTATACCAATTCCATATAGTGACGTATGTCAACGTTTCTGCCATGTGCCATCATACGAGACTCTGATATCAATAATATCATCATTTTTTCAGATTGTGATGCTAACTCATAATACTTTTGACAAATAATTTTGCGAGACACTTGAAGAATGTAATCTTTGTAAGTCTGCTTCTCCTCATACAATTTGTGTAAACATTTTGAAATTCTTTTTCATCCTTTGCATGAATGCCATTAGCCATGGAATAAACTTCGAATGCTGAGTGGCCTTTCCCAGTTCCTAGAAAAGCTTCAAAAAGCTTTTTATTTGCTTCAAAGCATTTGTCCACATTATCACGAGGGCTGTAAAATATGGAGAATTAAATATTTTCTCACTGTTTTGGCATTTTAGTTCAATTTTTGATGAAAAGCCATAAGTAGCATTAGAAGTAACACCCAAAGAACACATATTGCATTAATCACATTTTGTGTTGGAAAGAAGGGAAGACCACATATTGTTATTCATAATGAAAACTGAATTCCCTCTGATTTACGAGCCTTTGAGCAAATTCGTTGAAATAACTTAAAGATACACAACTCAACCGTAACTAGTAAGAATAAAATTGCTCAAGTTGCTTAAAACAGATTCTTCATGAAATTGTTTATGCGCAAACTTCTATGAAATATTTGTTGATTATAAACTGTCTAAGGTGTTAATGAATACGAAAACTCAGAATTTTGTGATGACGTTTAAATGGAAGCAATATTTCTATGTGATCCTAAACGAAATATTCTGGTTCATTTTGCTTTGATGGTTAATCGCGAATTAATGCGGTTATTCATGTGAAACTCTCATATTAAGGGGTTTTCCTGGATAAATTTAATTTAATAGACACCTAAAAAGTGATGGAGAGCATACGCACGTGGCAGAAAAAGAATGAAAATATGTTCCCTCGGTCTATCGTTCGAAAAATACCTGCTAATATTCCAGAACCAGACTTCAGACGTAATACGTAGTAAACAGACATAAAATTAAAATGTTAAAATAAATTATGTTTAAACTAAAATCATAACTAGTTTAACTATCTCGGTTGATAACAGTCTCGTGTAAAGACATTTAATAATAAAACGGTTATATTACCGTTTTAATAGCTTTCTTTATTTTCCAATTTGACGAGTGATTGTTTCCTGGAAGCAATAGGTAGATTGATTCAGCTAAGTATAGATCATAAATTTCATATTTTTTTGGGTTCCGAGACATTTATTTTATAAATTATACATCTTAAAACGATTTAAGTTATCGGTCTGCTTTCGAAACTCGTTTTTAATCGAAAATAATAGTTTTATTTTGTCTTATCTATGAACCTATTCCTTTGATTTCACAAAAGTATTCTTACTATGCTTCTATGATGCTCAGATAAACTTAGTAAATTTTAAAACATAAAGATTAAATTGTAAACTACACAACAAGGAAGTAATGATTAATCTTTTAATTAAAATTTTTCAATATTGAATGTTTATTTTTATTTTATATCGTTTGACATATACGAGATATTATTTTGATATATGTTCGTTCTGATCGCATACGTTATTCTTTTAAATACAAATCAAGGTAATATTCAATCCTTGTCTTATTTGATTTACCATTTTTGCTGTAATTACACACAATAAGCGCATAAACAGCGTTAATAACCTGTCCGGTGGTCCTTTTCACTCTTGAGAAGCATCACATTCGTCAGCTAATATATGTTTTCAATTCAAATGATGATAGAAATTTGCAGATCAAACGATACTTATTGAATAGTAGATCATTAAAAGCTCTGATTAGAAACAAGAAATCTGTGGAAAAAATGTTACGTAAACCAAAGTTGAAAATTTTAATTCCGCTTGTAGAATAGAAGGATTGATTTAGTTTAGTTATTTTAATGTCCCGTTCTGCGGCAACAAGAGGAGTAATTTGAGAAACATCTCGTAATTTTTCACCTAGTTCTGATGACGAGGACAAAATACGAGCTTGCACTATCCTCTCTAGACTTCTGAACAACACCAGCGAGAAAAAACGTTTGGCCCCCTAAGGCTACGACGTTCTTACATCTGTGACTCAGCGGTGAGATCCACACCAAAATATTTTCTATTTTACATCTGTGACTCAGCGGTGAGATCCACACCAAAATATTTTCTATATCATTGAAAAGATTTTCTAAATTTTGATGTGTGAAAAATTTGTTTTGAGTTTCAGATTCTGACACTAAATGCCTCATTCTATTTGTGAAACATCTATAAAAGCGTCTTCCTGAAATTCTTTTTCAGGAATATGAACAGTTGATTTTTTTTATTTATAAATCATCTATAGAACATTTTCAGTTGTCTTTGACATCATGTAATGTAAATTTTAAAAAAACTTTTAAAATGGCCTAAACAAGTTCTTTCATTGCAATATAAAACGCAGATTTTAACACAGTATTTCATACTTTACTTTAAATGATAATTTAAAAAATTAGGCTCAGCATTTTTCTTGTCTTTCGAAATGATCTGAATGCTTCAGAATGATCCTAATATGGTATCAACCTCCTGTTTCAAAGTATTTTGTAAAACAATTTTTCTGAATTCTTTTTATTTGTAAGTGAATTCAATAATTTGAATTAAAGAAAAAGGGAGAAAAAGTTGTTTATAACAGACTGTGGTTTTAAAAACGAAGACGGAAGAAAAATATGAATCGAGTTTTTTTGGTGTTTATAATTAATGTTATCAGTGAATATTCTTAGTATTTTATATACTATCATTTTATTATGTTTAGTATTAAATTAATTATCATTTTTACATGTATGACTCATTGTACTTCATTTAGGAGGCAAGAGTTATTTATTCAACCCAAAGTATCTTTGCTAAGAAGAAGCCAATTTTAGCTTCTTTTTTAAAACAATTTCATTATTTACTTCAACGTTACTTAAGGAAATATTAATATGTGCGGGAATTTCAGATCATTGAATTCATAGGATTTTTATTATAAGAAAATCTAATTGAAAACTAAATAATAACACTTAAAACTTACTTAATAAGCACTTACCATGATTAAAATTATTCGAAATTATACTATTTCAAAACTTAATGACTGACATGCAGAAATGTGTAAGTACTCATGTATGATATTTTGTCCCCAACATGCTTAACCCTCCCATGCTTGCAAAGTAAAGATATGGATATTTTTCAACTATAAAAATAATAAGCTCACTATCAAGTAGTATTCCAATACATATTTAATTTAAATATCAAACAATGACGAACAAAATACACGAAAATAGCAACTTGAACGGGTATTTGCGAAAAAGCTTTTCTTTCTCGCGCTTGGGTCAATTGGCCACTGAAAAAACCCTTAAAAAATGGGCCAGGTTGTATTCGGCTGAGAATGCGACATATGAACTCCCCTACCAGCGGCAGAAATAACAAATCTGGCAGCCCCTATGCCGAAGCAGCCCGTATATATTTGTCGCTTGTTTAGCCTCAAAAATATACCCGTATGAATGCAGCCTAAATACGATTTAACGCGCAGCGAGCTCAAGTATACGCCCGATCTTTAGTGGAATTGGTTTTCGTATCAGGAACCTGCCAACTTAGAAGCCGAGACCTTGCCACTAACACACCGCGGCTCTGTAGAATAGAAGACAACACCGACAAATGAACAAAATAGGTTTTCTTCCTTCTGCTGGGTGAGATATAGCGTTAAATTAATAACAAAATAAGGATTTTTTTTCATAAAACGCGTATTTTAAAAATGATTCGTAAGGATGAGAAATATTGTTCGCAGACAGTGGAATTAGTGTATATCGTTCACCCTCACCCTTTGTATAATGTAAATAAAAAGAACAATATATTTGCATTTAACTCTGTTGATGGAAAGTTAATTTCTAGAAAGATAAAACGAGACCCCTATGAAAGAGCTAATGACATCTTTAAAGCAATGGTGCTACCTTTACATGAAAATAAAATCAATTTTAAATTTAATATACTAACAGTTAACTCGTCAGAATAAAAACAGAAATAGAAAGCAAAAGTTGTTCTATAGTGCGTTTTGAAATTAAAATGACTCTTACTAATTGCTGTATTTCTGTAGAAGACACAGTATGCAAATTTTTAAAATTCGTATTATCAATTTAAATGTGATTGCAAATTTTTAAATTTAAAATTTATCGTAAACACATTCTGTACAAATTTAAACTTAAAAGATTACCTTAATTTTTTATTAAAATATACTCATTTTTCTAAAAATTAAATAAGGTGTTAGTTAAGAAATTACAGAGGCTGTTCGCACTTCCCTAGACGATTTTGTTTCGCTGTAGGAAAAAATCGTCTGTGAGGAAAAATTTATTTTTACAACAATTACATTTTTGAAAAAATAAGTTATCTTCTGCTTCCTAAATGTTCTGTTTACATGCAAAATGGCGCTTTCAAAAAAGCAATGGATTGACGGCTACAATTTTGCTCTTTCCAAAGAGAGTTATTCTTATTCATTTATTCGAAACACTGTGTAAGCAATGGTTTTTCGATATCTTAAATCCACGATAGGTAATATTGTTAATGAGAAAGGAATAAACCATCGAAGTCTGGCTTCAAATGGAAAATTTGTTCCACATGTGTATAAAAGGAAAAATCGCAGTTCTTCAAATATTGTAACAGTGAGAACTTTAATGTTAGCAGAAAATCGTCTAAGTCAAAAGTTTGTCAACTAAAAGTCAACTAAAATGCTCAATATCAACTGTAAACAAAAATTATTAACACTGATTTGAATCTTAAAAAAGACAAAAAAATATAATGTTCATCGTCTTTCTTGACATCAATATCGCTAAACGCTGACTAACTGCAAAATTCTTTATGATAATAAAATCCGTAGAAAAATGGAAAAATGTTGTAACAATAGATAAAACTTGGGTCTATTTAATTGACTGCAAGAAAAAAATATCAATTTATTTTAACCAAAGAGGAGAAAAACTCTTAAAACATGGTTCAAAGAATCTAAAGAAAGTGTTTGTAAGGGATTTATGATTTTTGCTGGTTTTTTATTTGATGACAAATTAAAAATAAGGAGAGCGGAGAAAAATATTAAGATCAACTCCACATACTACCATAAAATTATTTCATTTTCAGACTTCACATATGAAATATCATCTTTTTACCGGCAACGCCACCAATTAGTAGGATTGTATCAAGGAAAAAAAAAACAGCCACACATCACAACTCCGTGCTAATTTCCTGAAAAAAATAAAACAAGAAATGGATATTAAGCTTATACGCTTCGTTGATATTCCTGCTATTTCTCTTAAACTATAACCTGTGGATTTTTGCGCTTTTCGACTTTTAGAAAGCTCAGTACCCTAACGTCAACCTACAAACCTTTTCAGACTTTGGACAGCTCTTCAAGAGGAATGGGAGAAAGCACCTCCTCCTACTACAAAAGGCATTATTGTCATGCCACTTAAGATGTTGAAAGATTGTTAAGAATAAGTGTGATCGAATTTACCATTTAAAACACAAAGAAATATTTAATATTGATCTGTAAAAAGCATAAAAAATGTCTAAAAAATGTGCAAATATCCTCTGTATTAGTCCACGAAAAAATTAGCATATTTTACATCACAACTGCATCATTCTAAAATGCATGCGTCAGTATTTCGTGAAAGCACTACCTAAGAAGCAAAGGTGGAGGTTTCGATAGTGTTATCCACGATTTATTTGAAGATGCAGCGAGGGAAAGAGTTATTTGAGTATGAAGTGAGAAAAATTTTATTCCCTAATGGTGCTGGTAAACCAAAAAGAGAAATAGTTAGGTCAATGAATTGCTCTAAAACTGTCATTCACTATGTCATACTTAGAAAAGATTTTTGGAACAAAATGAAAAGATCTCAAAGAAACAGGACTTTGATAGCACGGGACGATCGACAAATACTTCCTTCGACTGTCAATTAAAAAATGTCTTTCGAATCGGGAAATTTCCAAATAGTTCAGCAATAAAACTTTCCAAGTCACTGTTTGGAACAGCCTTAAATCAAATGCAAATACAAAATTTATGAAAATAAAGAAAACTCCAAAGTTATGAAACATCATTCGAAAAGACAAAAATGGGCTAATAATGGCATATAGTGGAACGATGAGTGTAAAAAATATTTTCAGATGGAAGGAAATTTAATTTTGACGGTCCCATTGGTTACAATTATTATTGGCATGGCTTTAGAAAGGAACCGAATGAATGCTTCAGTCTACAAATGGTAGGAGGATCAGTAATGATATCGGGAGACTTTAGTCATGATGGATTATGCGATTTACAGTGAATTTCGGGTTATGTTCTCTGCACAATATCCAGCTATTCCATATGATCATCTGATAACATTTGGACGTTTATGAAGTGATAATAACTGAATATTTCAGTTGAACGAGGCTTCTTACCATATATATAAATCCACTCAGAAATGGTTTAAAAAAGAAAAGTTATTGTTTATTCGTAGCCACGTCGAGGTACGCGTCTTATGCAAATGCGTTTCACAAGTCATTTGATTTTTCAGCTATAAAATTTAGCCTACTCGTCAGAAATCTCATTGTTACGAGTCGACGATGTGTATCATTCAAGACCTTTCATTACTTCATTAAGTGTTAATTTGAATATGATAGTAATGCCCACCGTAATTTACAAAAGAATCGTTCAGTAAGACAAATATACCGAGGCCCAATGACATCGCAGGGATTGAGAAAAATAATGGCAAAGTTTGAAGCTACAGGTTTGTTATCTGTTGCACCTTGGCTGAGAAGGAAACCTCTTTCTTTGGAAACCGTGGAGGCTATTGCATTAGTTCATTGAAAAAATAGAGTAACCATAGTTCACAAACAAGTTGTGATTCATTGTAAATTTTCCTCAGTTTCTACTTTAAACTGAATAAAACTTCCCCAATAATGAAAGCTGAAACTTTACAAGCTGTCACACCTTTCTCGGCTTTTAATATCACACAGAAATAAGCTGTTAGCAAAATCCCAAAAGTAATATTGACTGTTCTTTGCGACTAAGTGGATAAGTTAAATCTCGAGACCTGGTATTATTTCGTTTATGTGTTACATAACATTTTATCAATGCCGTTGCAGTGTGCTCTGAGATTTCAGAGTAGGGGATCTGTAATTGCTGATGACTGTTAATACCTTTTAGGCAAGAAATGACATTGTAAAGCTATGTTAATTATTACTTTAAGATACAGTAATAAGTTAATAAGGTGTATCATATCACATTTACTCTTTTAATTCGTGAGAACAGGTGGCTAAAATAAACTCCTTAATTCCATAGAATATGAATGTTCTGTTTATATGTGCCATCTGTTTTTGGCGATTACCATGGAATTAAAAAGACTTGGAAAACGGCATTATAAGCTGTGATATTTTAAAGTGGCTTTTACATTTTGAGAATTTTATATATTCAATTTTTTAAAATTGAATGCTGAACACTGTTCAGATTATTGTGCTTTTTTTCCTCATCTGGTGAAAAAAAAGGAGATAAATAGTACTTTATTTCCAAGTATTAGATTTATGTCATGCTATATTATTGATTAACATTACTATTTACTGGAAATGAAATCTTGTGTTTTCCTTTGTTAAATGTCAACTAAAATATCAGCTGTACATAACATTTTAAACAAAACTGATACTTATTTTGTGTTAATAAATAAAAACCTCGTTCTTTTACTTGGAAAAGAATTTATAATTTGCTTATTTAATCAATGATCTTTTTCTTTGCTTAAAATCTAACGAAGGCTACTTTGCATCCTTCCCCTTTTCAAGAATCAAGATGTTTGTTTCATTATATTTTGTAATGAAAATGTCCGATTATAGTCGAGCCATTAGCGAAATTTTTAATATTAATATTATATATTAATATTACAATGTCTTTTTAACACGGAGACCCATTCACTATATAAAACTGAGAAGCAAAGGTGTTATTGCTCAATAAAATCAAACATAAATGCTACGCTTCTATGTAGTTTACAAGTAAAATTCCTAGTTAAAAAACACGTTGCATCTAGATGAGTGTCCCTTGACGTGTGTTAGTATGGTGCTGCAAATGAAGGCAATAGCAATCCTGAAGTGCATCAGCAAGTAGAAAGTCCACTAGTTTTTCCAAAAAATGTATCGTCCCTAGATACTCGCATAAAGGAGTTGATTCTTTATGTATCGAGGCCCATTTATTTATGGACGGGAATACCTCTATCTGGGTAATTATGTGTCCGGGAAAACGGCAGTGACTCTCGTTTTCTGCTATTGATACTCTCTAATTCATGAATCCGAGCGTCGGCTGAGAATTCGTTCTGTGTCTCGACGCAGGAAAGCCGGAAACTAATAATCGAGATAACATTTTTTCCAAATCATTACTCCTGTCTTTTATGTCTCATTCTCCGCGTTCCAGATCTCCAGTGTGCGGGAGTAAATTTCTCCTCGATGATACTATAAGCAAGTCATTCTGAAGGTAAAGCGGCAGTTTCGCAAATTGGTATTTTCAGTCGGCCACAAGAATCTTGAAGTCAACAGCAGTTTTTGAAAAGTGGGCTCTTAGCTGCCTCCTGGAGTGTCCCTTTCTAAGTTCAGTTAATAATTAACTACAAGTATGACCGCTCACAACCACAGATTTCGCTTTATTACTAATTAGGATAACAATCTCTTCGAAAACTATTGCGTTCGTTGAAACTGTAGACGCCTTTTTTAACTTTTCACTATTTTCAAAAATTAAAATAAACAACACAGGAAGCATTTGATTTCTGTAATTTCTTAATCAAATCTAGTTTAATTTAATGGTTTTTTGCAACAATGCTTGTTTGTCGAATCAGTGCAAAATCCCTAGAAAGACATCCAATTTTTTGTAGTTTTTTAACTTTGAATATCTATTAACAACAGTATATATTCATGTATGTCTCCGATATTTGCTCTAAAGTTTCGGCTAAATTATTAACTAAAATTATTAAGGGTCGGAAAAATAGTTATTACAACTTTATTAAAATATACCTATTCTGTGAAAATATTATTTACCGCTTTTAATTTCCACATTAAAAAATTGTTGCATTTAAAAAAATTATTTCTTCTTAAATTAGGTTTCAGAATTGCTTTATATAATATCATTATATAAAACCCCAAAATTATGAAAATTCTTTCATCATATTGTAAGATCATTCTGTTTTATAGCTGTTTTCAATTTTATGATGAAGTAAAGTTAATTATTTCCAGTTTTTTTTTATCAAAAACCAATTCTATTACAATCGGACTGTTATATTAACCGATATATCTGATCAATATAGAGCGTGCATGCTAATCTCTGCAATGGGAAAATATTTTTCAGCTTACTTCTTTTTAGCACTTAACTATAATCAAGATGGAAGCTACCAGGTGGATTATTAGTATTCCTTGCACAAACACCGATTCCTGTCAGTCGGTTTTATACTGGATGTACATCTGGTCATTCTCGAATACATTATCAATGTCTTCTGCCATACTTGAAAAAAATAACACAATAATTAGCCAACATATCACAAACTAAAATCACTATTTAAATACTTTAAATTTTTTACGTATTTAATTAAATTTTTAAAATATTAATTTTACTTAACATACTATGTACCTTTACTATTAGTATATTTAATCGACAATAATAATTACATCTGAATTTATCACAATGAAAATGTTTTGAACTGACAAAAGTATATTATAACTTAAGTAATATCGAGTAAATTTGATGCTAAATACCTAACTAATATGAAGTGCAAATGAAAAATATGTAATATTAATTTTTCAAACCAACATAATCTATGCTTGTTTTCATTTAAAAAAAGAAAACAAGAATAGTTTTACACATGTTTTATTTTTCTTTTTATTTTCCTGTAAAGATTAGTTAAAAATACCTTTCTCATATACTAAAAATGTCTCCGAAATATCGGAGATCAATTTGAATGGAACAAGAAATATTTAATAAAAATGTGTGAATTATGAAATACAAACCGACAAATTCGACAATAATATAATTTTAGCTTTTATACATTTATTCAAATATAAAACATGCTTTAATAACTGATAAAAATTATACATAATTTCTAAGTAGCAAATAAATTTTTAAGTTTATGATATTATCAAAGTTTGCTGAACGTCATATGAAATGACAGTTTACATTATACAAAATTCAGACACGTTGTCTTGAAAGCCTATATTGACTCATAAA
>BGPR01044589.1:0-12567 GCA_013235015.1 Araneus ventricosus | reverse complement strand
GTGCCATGTCTGACAATCGGCTATTTCTTCGTTCTTCTGTTTCTTCGGTTTTTCTCTCCAGCCCGCGTTGTGCCATGTGTGACAATCCTCTATTTCGTTGTTCTTCGGTTTCTTCCGCTCTTCTCTTCTGGCCACGTTGTGCCATTACTGTCAATAGGCTATTAATTTGTTCTTCTGTCCTGGCCACTTTTTGCCATAGTTGAAAATAGGCCGTTTCTTTCTTCGTGAGTTTCAGCAACTCTCCTTTCACGTTTCATAATTGCCTGCTGTCTACGGGCATCATCCCGTGTAACTCCTCTTTTTCTTTTAGGCATCGGAAAAAGCGTGAATTGAACAAACCAAAAATAGTAACTTCTAAATATCAGTTTAAAATAGCAGCTACCAGAAATATTTAAACTTGATCAAATCAATGAATAATAATTAAAATCACTAACATAACTAATCTATATCTTTTGGCACATAACTTTACAGAAACAAAACACGCCTCTAAATTCCTTAAAATGATTCTGTTCACGTGACAAAATATCACGGGACAAAAAAAAAGAATTTATACACTTCCAACAATGCATTTTTTATTTCTGTCAGCGTCACTTTTTTATTGTTGTTGTAAAAAAGTTCTTTAAAGTAAACGACTTCAACAATAAAATATATTTTGAATTGCGCTGCAACAATGAAAAGTATTGTTATAAAGTATCCGAAACAATGAAAAGCATTGTTGTCAATTAGTTTTTAATTAATATCTTTTTCACTAATTAAAATTTCGGAATATAAATGGCCGAAACGGCTTCCCTGGATTATTCCCCATCTTTTGTTACTTTCCGCGCGCTTCTCCGTTCAGCGGTTCGTGAGAAGATAGAAGGACATACATACATACATACATACGTTTGTTTACCTTCGAATTTTAATAGAGTAGATTAGCCATTATCATAGGATAGATTAGCCATTATCAAAAGAAGAAGGAAAAGAATAATAATGGCTAATAATCAATAACTAATGTCTAACATTTTAGCGGTTTAGCTTGCCTCAGTCATTTCAGTCTGATTCAAATTACTGAAGATAAAGCACTAAAATTATTAAAATAATGCATTGCCATCGACTATTGTAGGTATATATATATAGTTAATCATAATTATGTAATATTCTGCAATATTGTAATATCAAAATCACCCCGACCTGGCGCGAAGCTGACCGGTGTATCTTAGTGACGGTAGTTTCAAATAAATGTCGAGAGCTAAGGCCGGAGTTCTAATGATCATCACCGGCCACGGCCCGACTCCTCCCGTAGGAGGCACGCACTGTCACCAAGTGTGATCACCGCGCTGTCACCGAGGAAGTGAGAACCCTCTTACTCCTCCAGCGTATTCTCATCCACTTAGTCGTAATGCCCTCCAATGGGACAATATATAAATGAGTCGGTTCTGCAAAGCATACTGATTTCAGAATCATGCTTGTTAACACAATGAGGACAATACAGAAATTGATGATAAATACGATGACTTCCAAAAGAAATGTTTCCTAATCGTATATGAAATACATTCTTCATTATATATACATTCAGTATTCTAGCCTAGAATGAAGTAAGGCACAAAAAATGCTATCCTTAGGTAATTTTCAGCAATGGAATTTCGGGTTGATAAGCTTAAGTTTTGAATAACGAGTCGACTTCTTTCTTCCAACTTCTTTAAAACCCTGACGTTTTGGGAGGAACCAACATGAATTGGACTCTCCCAATCTGGGTGGTCATTTTCCCTAACTTCCCACTCCCTGCTATAACCTTCCCTTAAAGCGCACGGAAATGGTTGGCAAGGATAATTGAACTCCCTACCGCGCTTATCTCCTAAGCGATCTCAGAGCCTCACCTCCCCTCAAAAGAAGTCAAACGCCTCAGACAGGCCTTAATCTCTGTTACGGGGGAGTTTTTAGACAGCCCGGGACCGCCTCGCTCCATATGAGAGGGTTAAATACGGAATTATTAAGTGACGGATTGATGAAAATTTGAGTTCTACCTAATTCGGTGAAATCGAACGAGTCCAAGACATACCACTAGGTTACCTCGGTCCAAGAAGTTGATAAGCTTAAATGTGGAATTATTAAGTGATGGATTGTTGAAAATTTGAGTTCTACTTAATTCGGTGGAAGCGAACGAGTCCATGACATACCACTAGGTTACCACGGTCCAAGAAGTTGATAAGCTTAAATATGGAATTATTAAGTGATGGGTTGCTGAAAATTTGAGTTCTACTTAATTCGGTGGAAGCGAACGAGTCCATGACATACCACTAGGTTAACACGGTCCAAGAAGTTGATAAGCTTAAATATGGAATTATTAAGTGATGGGTTGCTGAAAATTTGAGTTCTACTTAATTCGGTGGAAGCGAACGAGTTCATAACATACCACTAGGTTACCACGGTCCAAGAAGTTGATAAGCTTAAATGTGGAATTATTAAGTGATGGATTGTTGAAAATTTCAGTTCTACTTAATTCGGTGGAAGAGAACGAGTCCATGACGTACCACTAGGTTACCACGGTCCAAGAACTTCTTGGATATCTAGGAAAAAGTCAAGAAGTGTGAAACGCAGTTTTTTGACAGTCGCGCTGTAAATGTTGCTCACCGATCTAGAGAAAAACAAACAAAAAAAGCGATACTCAATAGAAAAATTGATGATGACGCATTTAACCAAGAAAGTTATACCTGTCAACGTTTTAAAAAAATAATATGATAAACCTTCTGTAAATTTTGTAAATAGGTGAACTGTATCTTTGTTTGATGTCTTATCTTGAAAAATATATTAAATTTCCGAGTCCAGTGGACTTCGTACTAAATAATCGGGATTTCTGCTTAAAATCGCTTTCGGCTTCAAATTTAGCCTGTTCGCCAAAATAAGAGCTGCGATTCCAATTCGTTGCCATTGATCTTATTGCAGTCAATTCAGTGATATTCTAAATAATATTCAAGGAAATCATTCGGAAATTAAAATCTGAGCAGAAAAACGTTCCAGGTAATTATCAAGAAATTCGAGACGAATGCTTAATGTTTTTGGTGCGTTAGAGACAGCCTGTTAATAATCTTCTGATAAGCACAATCATTAAATCCTACATTCCAAGTTCAAGTATTAATTCCGCATTTTTTTGCCCTGACCATTCCTTTTACAGCTCTTTAATTACCTTCTCTGTCGTTTGAAATTCGCGGAGGAAAAAATGTTCCACATTGCCAGAAGACTGAAGAAAGGGGAAAATGTATATATATATATATAAATTACTGAATGTCATCTGTTCAGAAGGTTTCACTTGGATTATTATCAATAATAAACCGGTTATTGATTTCATTCTCAATAATAAAGATAGTATTTCTTCTATTGAGACTTTTGACTTTCTTTGATCTTTTTACAAGCATTCCTTTAGCCACTCTTCGAGAGGTGCTTAACTCATACTTTTTTGATTACAAAAATATTCTCAATATTTCTTTTGAGTATGCGATAAATTATGTAATTTTTGCATATTTAATAATTTTATTTACAATGGGGAAAGTATTTTTCTCCAATCTCATGGCATTCCTCAAGGATCTTCTTTTTCTTCTATTACAGCTAACCTCTTCCTTCATTACTTTGAAAAGAATTATTTACTTCTTCATCCTCAGGCTTTCAGATTCGTAGATGATCTTATTGTTTTTAATCATGGAACATTTAATAATACGTTGCAAAATATTTATCCTTCAGCTTTGCTTCTTAAACAAACGAACAGTAAGCAGTTTGAAGCGGAATTTTTAGATCTGGATATTAAACATGTTGATAATAACTTATGTATCAATATTTTTGACAAAAGAATGGATTTTAATTTTTGTGTCAACCGACTTTTTTATTGGTCTTCTAATATTTTTATTAAGATTTATAGAAACACTATTCTCTCTCAGTTTTCTCGTATTAAATCTATTTGTTCGAATTAAAATTCAAAATCGAGACAATTTAAGTTTTTGTATGATCAACTTTTAAATAATGGTATTCCCGAAAACTTTGTGCGACGATATCTTAAGCAGTGAATCAGGGGCTATTGGCAAAGCCTTTTTCTCCTTTTCTTCCTTTGTTTGGCAACAGCAATAACTGGTTTGGCGTCCATTTCCTCGTGCTTCTCACAGGCATGTTTGCTTATTCCTGCGGCGGTAAGCCTTTTTCGCTTTTATTTTATTTTTTATGACTACTACTATTTTATTTTATTTTATTCTAGGTCTTTTGTATTCGGATTTTTTGCTTTCGATTTTTTAAAATCATCTTCAATGCATTTGTCCTTTATTCCAGAATTTTTCTATTTTTAATTGTCTTGTGCTTTTTGAAGGGATGGCGACATATTTTAACGGGTTTCGTATGTCGTTAGCAGGAAAAAGCACATATTAATATCACGAGCGAGCTTCTCTCCTTGACGAGCGGCTAGCTATGATATTTATCAATTTATTCTAATTTTTGTCTACTTTTTACCATTGTGTCTTGGTTGTTTTTGAATTTTTGTCTTTTGTTTCTTGTTTGTATATATATATATATATATCAAAACAAACTTATAAACACAAGACAAAAACTCAAAAACAGTCAAGACAAAATGGCAAAAATAGACAAAAACCAAAATAAAATTGAAAAATATCATAGCGAGCCGCTCGTCAGGAAGAGAAGCTCATGATATTAATTTGTGCTTTTTTCCAACGACAGAGCAGAAACGTTAAAATTGCCATCATCCCCCACTACAAGACAAATAAAAATGGAAGAATTCTTGAATAAAAAAAAAATACATTTAAGAAGATTTAAAAGAATAAAAAAAAATCTGAATAATTTTCTTATATATATATATATATATATATCAATATATCAACTTTTCTTTAAATTCTATATTATATGATTTTAGAAGTCGTAATGTTATTCAAAATCATTTTCTTAAACTACCAGTCGTATCCGCCCTGGAGTATTAAATCTCTTGGCACTATTTATTACTAAAAGCACATTCAATCGTTTTCCGCACATACAATCGCGAATTGGCATCCTTTTGGAGCCAGACCTTTCCCCTAAAATCTTAGTAATTTACTAAATGCTATTATTCCCTTCACTTTGAGTCGTATATTAAATCCCTGCCTGAAAAATGCAGGGATTTCTTCTCTCTTTCGGTTCTGAAAACTTCAACTAAGATGCACGTATGTCCGCCACTCTCGCTTGAAATGCCACTTAAATACTCGGATAATAAAAGAAGAAAATTAATAACTCGCCTGTTTATGACTAAAACGAAATATTATATATATATATATATATATATAATATATCATGTAAAACAAAAATGTTGAAATAAAATGGAGAGACTATTGTAAACGGTAAAAGCGTATAGATGCTCATCAGGTAAGTAAAATCTTTTAACCGCTAAAAAAATAGTAAATCATAATGTTTTCTCTGCGAACAGTGTTGACATAAAGACTAAAAAACACACTGTCCTTAGCCCGGAATATTATGATAAACCAAGAATTTGAAATGAATAAGATAAAGAATGAATATGTAAGCCTAAAACTAAGAGATGACTGCCAACGGAGCTTGTGACAAAGGAAAGTCACTAAACGCGTCATGTAGGGACCATTTACGAAAATACAGTTACTTCTGAGGTTGGGAGTTTCCGATGAAGATTAGAAATTGATGGAAAAAAAGATGAAGAGACGAGACTACATGTAGGAGAAAACGAGGAGTAAGATATTTTATATTATTTTTATCTTCTCCTTTATATATATATTCTGTTTATTTTCTCTCTTCAGAACTTTCTGCTTTTCTTACCACCGGATTTTTTTTCCTGTCATTTTGTTTTTTATGGATGTTTATGTTGTATATATGTTGCTTTTACATTTTTTTCTGCTATGTTTGTTTTATTTATTTATATATATATATATATATATATTTCCGTAAATTTTCTTCAATTTCCGTACTGCTTCTTTTCGACTTGGATCTTTATTTAACGTTCCATGAAAACATTGCCATTTTTTCCGCCTTTATTGTTATTTTCGTTCCATTTCCCTTTTTTTTATAAACTTCTATTTAACTTATTGTCGTGTCCTCAAATCTTTGAGATCGATTTCTTTACCCACTTCCAGTCGAGCTACAACTTTGAAATTTATCACAGTGGTTGGTGTCAGTGACAATGCAATATTATACAAAAAAAAATTTGCAGTCTATACCTATTTTAAAACTAACAAAATGATAGTAAAATTTTAGCCCTTATTTGTTCGATAAAGTTTGGAAGGAATTGGTAACCTCTCCACGTACGTAGGGTTGTAACAATAGGCTAATGGAGATACGCTATACTTCCAGCGCTGCATCGATCAATGACGTAATAGCTCGTGTTTCTACGCGTCTTGGGTTTACTTTCTATTAAAATTCGCCAACAACAAGATTTTTTTTACTTCGTGTGCTCCAAACGTTTTCAATCAAAGCAAAAAAAGAGGAAGTTATTATTGTAGAATCCAGTTTTTTTCTATTACATTGTTGATATTTGTAGAAGTTATCACGCAATATATTACGGATTTATATTTCGGAAAGTTAAAAGTCATTAAATCATTTAAAAATGTAATTGTACATATGTATATAATAATTTTAATATGTGTTTTATGTTTAAATTCAATAAATGAATTTGGGTTTTATACCGAACAATATAGTGCGTGTATTCATCGTGTCCATTATATCTCATTGATACCGTTTTAGAGATAATAGCGCTAACTCCACCGTTTTCCACCAGATTGGCGCTGTAAGTGGTTTCATCAGTAGCGCATAGTCACTTTACCATGCCTAGACACCACTCTTGCTAGAAGAGATAGCTGCAGCATTCAGTGGCAGTTGAAAGGGGTGGCAAGGGACTCATTATGAGCACCCTGTATATTTCTATAGCTAATTTATGTATGAAACTTTAATGTCTGTAATTATTTATTTGTGGAAAAGAAATTCAGGTGTAGAAATGTTTAGGACTATTTATGCATATGAAAATGCCCCAAAATTTAAATTTAATGTTAGGGAATCAATAAGATTAGCCGGTGTTTAATGTTACCTTTTCTGGGAAAAAGAAATAAATCTATGAAAATTAACAGTTCAGGAATTTCCGGAACTCTTTAAGTAATTGGGAATCTATTTCTTATTTATTAATTTTAAGCCAAGCAGCATTGAATTTTTTAACATAAAAAAGCTTCATCCAACGCTCATTTTAGATTTAAGGTACATTAAGCCTTAAAGGTTAACTACTGAAAAAAAATATTTTCAGTTTATACAAAATCGTAACTCTTTAAAGTTTCTCGTTATTCTACCTTTAAATTCTGAGTAAAATAATTTTCCCTGGAAATAACAAAATCATTCTATTTTGAAATAAATACAAAAAAGAGTTTCAAAAGCAAGAGATTCTTAGGAATTTTTATGTAAGAAAGTTTCTTCAAATAAAAATTTCATTGATTATTTAATTAAATGCTGTTCTTTAAATGATAAATAAGTATATGAATCAATTCTGCATGTTTCTTACGTATATTTTTGGTATTATTTATGTAGTTTTCCAGCATTTATTTTTAGGCAAAAAGGTATTTATTTTTGAAAGAACTAGTTATTTATTTTTATCAGATTCTGTGTGAATTGTAAGAGAAAATTTGAAACTGAATAACAATTTAGTTGAATAACTTTGGAAATAAAAATGGGATTAAAAGCAAAAAAAAAAACCTGAGGTACATCTTTGCGATTGATATTAATGTTCCAATTTCTCCTTTTTTTTGGAGATTATATTATATTATTACATTTGAAAAGATTGAAATTTATCTGTAAATATAACTAGAAATAGCATAGACATCTAAATATGTCTATGAAAGAAAGGGGTGAAATAAAATTTTATAGCAGAGTGAAATACTTCTCTTTATTAAAGAATTCAAAACATAGTTAATATTATTAAGTGTTGGCTTAACCTTCAGTGCCGCGTGCCCATGAGTATTTTTTTAAGATGGGCTAGACTATACGTTAGATAGAATACCTAGATAAGCATGTTTTAAAGACTTATTATTAAAATTAGCTTGTAATTGGGTAGGGGTTAATAAGTACAATTATTATACGTATTATTACGTATATTATACGTATTATCACGTATAATATACGTATTATACGTATTATTACGTATAATATACGTATTATTACGTATTATACGTATTATTACATATTATACATTATTAGCATTATTTTAATGAGTTATTATTAAAATTAGCTTGTAATTGGGTAGGGGTTAATAAGTACAATTATTATACGTATTATTACATACTCAATATAAGTATTATTACATATTATACGTATTATGCATTATAATTAATGAGTTATTATTAAAATCTTGTAATTGGAGTAAAGGGTTCATAGGTACAGTTATTTTACGTATTACGTATTATTACGTATTATATGTATTAGCCATTATAATATACATTATTATACATTATTATTATGTATTTTATTATTATACGTATTTTAAAGAGTTATTAAAATTAAACATGAAAGTGGGTAAGAGACATAAGTACAATTATTTAAAATAATTTTTTATGTAAGAAGGAGTGGAAACAATGTAAGCACAAAACACAAAACAATATAAATTGACAAAGAAAAGAATCAGCTGAATGACATTTAAAACAAAATAAATAGAATCAATAATTTTTCAGCTGAAATGTTTACCGTTGTTATATAGGTTGCAAAACAATATGGAAATAAATAAATAATTGGAATTTAGATATAAAAAGAAGCGAAGTCAGTTTATGTTCATTTCACTGACCTACTTAAACCCTAACCTGTCACGCCGTATCTCTAACCACAAATGCTTAAATATGCAGAGTTCTAATAAAACCTCCGAATTTCAAACGATGATAACAGTTCGTCGAAAGGAGCGGGAAGAATAACAAAGGGCGTAGCTTCCGTAGCACCTGGTAGAAAGATATGAAACGAAATTCTTACTCCCAGTGTATTTCTCACATACTTGAAATCTAAAATTCCATCCTTACATACATTCAAACCACGAAACATTTCAAGTACTTAGCAAAGCATTTAAAGTGAACTTATTAGTGACAGACAATCAGCACTTGAGAAGACAGTTAATTTTTTTGTTTAATTAAATGCCTACTTGGACATAAATCATAAATATATTTTAGTTGGGATATGCATAAATGTATGATTTTTATCCACTTGCCTAAATGTTTAATTTTAAAATTTAATTTTGATTTCCTTATTGTGTAGTATTATACTAGCAATATCTTTAAAATTGGAAATTAATACTTTAGGGCAATTTCCATAGGTGGCATTGGTGTACTAAGCAAGGTTGATTACTAAAATTTTGGTTATACGTCTTTTCCATACGTCGTTTTACGTCAGTCCAGCGAAGACGTATAAATGAGAGGATGCTACTCTATTTACTCTTAGAAAATACATACTTTCGATAGCACTCGCAAAAGAAACCGACACGCTTTACAGCGTACAATCAATACTTATATCTCAAAACAAAATTATTTTTAGTAGATTTACAAAAGTAGCATTAAATTTTCAATAATGAAAGTTGATTACTAAAATTTTGGTTATACGTCTTTTCATTTATACGTCGTTTTACGTCAGTCCCTTGAAAGACGTATAAACGGTGCTTTACTCTATTTACTCTTAGAAAATACGCCGCTTTCGACTAGCACTCTTAAAAGCCGACACGCTTTACAGCGTACAATCTAATGCTAGTACTATCTCAAAAATTTCAAAATTAACATTTTTAACCTTGTGTTACAAAAGTAGCGTCATTTCTAATAATGAAAGTTGATTATAAAATTTTGGTTATACATGTTTCCATTTATGCGTCGTTCTACATCAGTCCCCTTTTTTCATCAGCGAAGTAGTAGAAGATAGTATAGAAGATTTCACATGTGTTTCTAATAGAAACACATGAAATCTTCTTCTAATAACTGTTTTAACACATCACAACTTTATTTCATTTTCCTCAGATTGCACATTTACATTCGCATTCTGAATATTATAATTATAAAGGAAAATTATCAAGTCCTTATAGTGTTTCGTAAAATATATTTTATACCCGCTAATTACATTACGACCATCAAAAGGGAAAATTATTGCTACTGATAAGGAGATTGGAATAAATTAAAAATGAAACGAAAGCTCGATAACAATCAGCGTGAAGAACTGGGTGTTCTAATATCTTAAGATAATTTAACTTTACAGTTAGTAACCCCAAAGGGAAGTTTAAAATCTAAAAACCGTTTATTTTTGTTTCAGTTAACTGGATTTTCGGGGTTTTGCCTCGGTTTAAATGCTTTTAAATCAAAACCGGGGAGAAAACCTGGTCAAAGGAAGGAATAGGCTCGATTTTCTCGATTTATTAAATTTACTAAGTCACATAAAACTTTTAATTTCATCATCTTAGGCCAATCACCCGACACCCACTTACTCGAGCTGCGTCTGTTGGTTGGCGGATTGCTGAAAGAACCCAATGAACAGATAAATATTGGCCAATGGATTGATTTCCTGCAAAACTATACCAATAAAATTTTATATGCAAACTGGCATCTGTTTTTTTTTGTAGCCAGAAATATTTATCTTTAGTCGGCAGTTCTGTGGCTTCCAGAAGATTAGTATCTGCGTTGAATGATGATGGTGCTTCCGATGAGATGTCGACTCACGGATCAACTCATTGCTGAGAGAGTCTTTATAAGCCAGATTAGATGATAAATATTATTGTGAATTAATTTCTCATTAGAAAACAATGTTAATAAAATGTGTCTATAATACTTTACTTATTGCAATAATTACTAATATTATTACTTATTGTATTAATTACTTATTTATAATCAATACTTATTACATTAATTAATTGTATTAATAGTTGTTATTGTATATTATTATTAATTATAAATTTTAATTTTATATAAACGTTGCTAGAAAAAAAAAGCAAAAACCAGTTTTTCAAAACCAGTAATTTTAAACGTTTTTAAACCACTAGGTTAAACCGAAGAAAAAAAACCAATTTAACCGAAAATTGTTTTTTGAAAAAACCAACCTCTACCCCGTTGCTTGTAATTTTGTACCCAGAGACACTGACAACTGCTGCAATTGCTCAGTACTGAAGCCGGAATGCAAATAGCCATCGCCGAAAAGCTTTTGGCCAGGGACCCGTTATCCGTGGTACGTACTATCACTGGAAGGGATAATACTACTCCCATCATTACTGTACATTCCCCTCCGGGGTATTTAATATTTCTATAGGAACCAAAATATTACTGTTTTTAATTGTTGGTCCAGTCGGAAAAGATGTACAGATAGTCTCGATTTGGAATATATTTCCACATTTACAACATTTTGGCGAAAACATCCGCTCGCTGCAGTGGCAATCGGTCGAACTTTCTTGTGTGACAAATACCGTCAGATTTGAATCGCTAATAGCGAGACTAATAATACGAGAAGAATGGTTGACCCCACAACGGATCATATCTGTAAGAGTTTGTAGCTGGTATTTGTTTTACCCGTGACGTCATTGTACCTGTTTAGGCACGTGGTGGTATGAATTAGCTTTATGGGTTATAAATAAATTAGCAGCGTGGAGACGCATTGTAGTTAGGAGGTTGATTCTAGTGTCATTTTAAAGGGAAGCTTGAGGAGTATTAGGACCAAAGTGAAGAGACAATAAAAATGTTTATCTGAATATAAGTAAAAATCGGCATTAAATTGAAATTTCAAACTCGGATGTTTTTTAGTTATTATTCCAGAGTTTTCTTTCAGATTGCTGGAAACTTACAGAACAATTGACGATTACCTATAGGATCCAAAGGGAGGTAATAATATTTATCATATAAGGAAAATCTTTATTAAATTGCAAATTTGAAACTCCGAATGTTTTTTAGTTATAACATGCAGAGTTTTCTTTCAATTGTAGCACAGAAACTTACATGCTTGACAATGGCCATAAAGAAACATTTAACTATTAAATTTGGGTTCAAAATTTGAATACACGGAAATATGAGCATTTGTAGTAAATAATGTACTACTTTATTCACGAAATATAGTTCTATATATTGTCAACAGATGGCGCCATCAAAACATTAGTCATGTTTGGAATTCAGAACTGTTAGTCATCGTTTGGAATTAGAGAACTGGTAGTCATCATTTGGAGTGAAGACAATTAGTCATCCTTTGGAATTAGAGGAACTATTAGTCATCGTTTGGAATTAGAGGAATTGTTAATCATCCTTTGGAATTAGAGGAACTATTAGTCATCGTTTGGGTCGAGGAACTGTTAGTCATCGTTTGGAATTAGGAGCAGTAGTCCATCGTTTGGGTGATTAGGAGCTGGTAGCCATCAACTTGGGAATTCGAGGAACTGTTAGTCATCTTTTGGAATTCAGGAACTGTTAGGTCATCGTTTGGAATTGGAACTGTTAGTCGTCGTTTGGAATTCGAGGAACCAGTCATCGTTTGGAATTAGAACTGGTAGATCATCGTTTTAGAATTAGAGGAACTATTAGTCATCACGTTTTAGAATTAGAGGAACTGGTAGACATCGTTTGA
>BGPR01044588.1:0-12567 GCA_013235015.1 Araneus ventricosus | reverse complement strand
TTTTTTTCCATTATCCAAATGTTAAATTAAAATCTTCATAATATGTTTTGTAAATACAATGTTATGGAAGATGCAGAAGTATTCTTAAAAATTATATTTAATTTACATTTCAAAATGACAAAAACAAATTATTTGGCCGAAAAAATAAAAAAAAGGCTACAACTTACCCCCTTCCCCATTTTTCCCATGACACTCAACTATCCGGTCTTTTCAGGTATCCGGAAATTGGTGTTTCCCGAGCACGCCGGTTAGTTAAGCTTTTACTGTAATGCTATTTAGCTTCAGAAGGATTCATTAAATGTCTATAATTATGAAATTTAAGTTTTTTAGCAGTTTTATTTAACATTTATTGAAAGAAGCATTTTTGGTCATTGCCACTTGCTGCACAAAAGAGCAATCTTTACTGTGGAGATAAAGAATTAAATTTATAGGCATTAAGAATTTATCTTAACTTGCCACATTTTTTAGATTATTATAAGGTAAATGCTCCAGTAGTGGGCCACTTAAGGGTATTTCCTCAATTATCATCTAAACTTTTGAGAAGTTTTGCTAATCTCTATTTTTTTATGGTTGTTCAAACTTTTATCTAAAATAATAATCACCTGAAATATCAAAATAATTGTAATATAATTTTTTACAAATTAAAAACTTAGATCATTCCTATGCACCAGAAGTGGGCATAGCAAACTTTTGATGTACCAGTAGTGGACATACCAAAAGTGGGCCACCCATATTTGTCAATTGTGCCAAAGAAAAAAGAATAAAATATTATATATAGTAATAATAACAATATATTAACATTATACACTATAAAAAATGCAATAAAAATGGCTTGATATAGATGAAATCTTTTATTTATAGATTCTAGTCACATGAGATTCACATTTTTTCTCTAACAGCCAATTTTTTTATTAAAGGTATATGCTAATTATCGATCTTTCATTTTAAGTTCTGTTTGGGACATTATGGATATTAAATCTTGATATTTTAAGTTGAATAAATCTTTGTCATCATCTTCCCTCTGCAGCCAGAAAAGAGCCCTTTTAAATGGTGATGGACTATTTTTCGATGGTCCAGCAATGCGATAGTTATTATTGTCTGCCTCGTTACAGAGCCCAACTCATTCTTGAATATCAGTCTTTTCCTCAACAGTACTATAACATATTTATTATTTAAGTAATTGGTCAGAATGTTCCATTAGTGTATCAGAAGTGGGCCATGTGGCCCACTACTGGTTCTGATAAAAATAAAGCAAATCTAATTAAATAAAAAGACTTTACAAGATATAACCTTCTTATTAAACATCCAAAACAGTCTATTTTGAGAGAAAGCATGTGCTCCAGTACTGACCTTCCTAGGCCCACTACTGGAGCATTTAGTAAAACATTGATCCAAAAGTGGGCCACCCTTCACTATCCATAAATTATCAATATTATTTAATTTAAAGATAGTTTATAATACATTCATTATATAATCAAATAATATCAATAACAATTCATTTTAAAAACAAATAGAATGTATGCTAAAAAATAGTTGAATAAAGAGTTACCTCTTAAGGAAATCACTAAGAATAAGCTAAAAATGTTTCTCTCAGAAACCAACTTCAGCAACAAACTTTCTAGCTCCTAACTAAACAGGAAATAAAAGCTGTGCCTTTGGTATTTAGTTGATAAGGGTTTCAGCCTACCAGAGGCATATCTCTTATTTCATTGGAATGTTGGAATTTCTTGTTTTTCAACTTAAAAATTCAAGTGGCCCACTACTGGAGCACTTACCTTATGTGGTTTTCTGTGATGTTCATCACAAAGATGTTCTTTTCCATTGAAACCACTTCATACCTGCACTCGAGATAGCTGTCAGCATTTCTTTGCAAAATAGGTTTAGAGGAATGGATTTAAAAAAATGATATTGCCCCTCTTCAGTCGATATACGATCTCTCACATATTTTCCTTATGGTAGGGAAGATATTCATGTATGTGATCCACATTATGTCAAAACAAAACTAAACAAGTCTGAAAAAAATGACAAATGCAATGACATTGCCCAGGTTATTGAAATACTGGAAAATACAATTTAGTTAGTTTGTGACACCATTTCTGGATAACATTATAAACTAATTTAAGAATTATATTTATATACATATGGGCAATACTGTAATGGAAGCATGCAAACTTGCCTGTATGCTTCATGACAAATCAAGCAGAAATAGCACACATGCAGCATGCAGACAAAACAGTGAAGTGCTTAAACATAGGGTGATAAAATGTTTATAATATTTATGTGTGAAAAAAAAGAGTGAGTTCATCTTGTAACTGCATCTTTGAAAATGCATTATTTTGGTTTCTTCCTAAGGAGGTTGGGGCAAGAAAGAGAGTAAGCACATTTATGTAGATGTGCCCAGTGGTTGGTTTATGAACTTTAGAAATTTAAAAAAAAAAAAGATTTACAACTCTAGTTGGAAATATTAATAATTGGAAGATTAATTTAACTATGACAGAAAGAATTTAAAATATTAATCAATGAAATGAGGATTTAACAATTGCATTTAGTTATAAACATATACCTGAATAGTATGGTTAGTAAAAACAGTAGAATAAATTGTTAAGTACTTCTCATATGATCTGGTTGTATATTAACCTGTGCATCCAATTATTTTGATTTTATAGATTTGAGGTCAAAAGTGTGAATAAAACAAATGTTTTTACGTTTAATCAAATCTGTAAAATCTTAAAAATATTTTATCTGCAATTTTAAGAAAATATACGTATAAATATGAATGATCTGCTTTTAAACTAAATATGAGAAGTTGCAGGTAGTAGGTTTCTAAGTCAATAGTATAGGTAATTTGTGACTTATCTTCTTAATCTCACTATTGCATGCTAGGGAGCTAAATGAGGATGATTTATTAAATGACTCTAGAAGCTGTTATAATAATAAGATAAAGCCCATTGGCACATTTAATAAGATAAAGGTTGAATTTTGTAAAATACAGCACATCGATAAATTTGATTGTCAGTATCCAAAATGCCAAGTTCCAAAACTAAAAATAAAAGTTCAAGTATTAGTTATATTAATGTCAGCTGCACGTGAACTGTTCTTCATATCATTTGATAGTTGCCACATAAGAAATGGGAAAAGCCCATTTGGCTAATTAGGATCAGAGGTTCTCAACCTGTGGTACACGTGCTCCTGGGGGTACGTGAAGGACCATTTAGAGTTACACAAATTCAAATCTGTTAATGGTGGAGAAAAGAAAAAGTAAGGGATAAAAAAAGTTACAGAATTTTGTTTCTCCGAGTGAATACTTGCTATTTAATAATTGATTATTATGAAGTGTAATTTTTAGCTATCCTTACAATTTAATGCGAAATTATTGGAATTCGGCTTTCATTTTTTTTGGAATTTAACTAATACTATTGTAAAATGGAATAAAATGTAAAATCAAAAATAGTTCCGCAAATGTTATTAATTCAAGTCGTTTCACTTTTAAGCTAACCTTAACATTACTGATAAAAACTTCTTTGCATAGATGGATGCGTGGGTGGGGGTTGAGTATGATAGTAGGGGGTATGCGAAAACAAAAAAAGTTTGGGAACCCCTGAATTAGATGGTTAAGAATAACTAAGTATCTGAAATCTTCCACTTTATCTGCCATTTCTTTGAAGAATTATATGGCATATGTCCACATTCACTTTTTGAAACCATGTTGAACTTACTGCATTATCTCACTTGATGTTGAGTTGACATGCCTTTTTGTTGCAGATGGAGAATGAGCTGATTTTCAACAATGGGTGCTAAAGATGATGAACTGTTCGTATCTTCTGGAGACCGAGTACATCCCTACGATGGAAGAAGCAGTGACTGGTCAGTGAATTCTTTTATTTCAGATACCAAGCAATTTCATTAGATTGATTTAATTATGAAAGGGGGAAAATAAGTTGAAACCCTTTTCATATAACAACATACACTTTTGGAGGCAATAAACTGAATTTATATATATACATTTTGTTCATAATCAGAAGTATGTAAATGAAATAATTTTAACATTGTTTATTCATTAGTACAATGATGGACAATAGCTACTTTGTAAAAATACATTGTGCAAATGCAAAATGTACGTATAATTTATAAAAAAATTTGACACTTTACTCTCCTCTATCATATAAATTTGTGTCAGTCCTTAAAAATTTGACTTAACACAATGGTACAACTCTTTGTTATGTTAAGGATATCTAAATTTATTAATTTCTATCATTCAAATTAATTTTCTTTTTACTAAATTTTAAATGATCATTCATTGCCTTTGTTTTTTAATTGCATGATAGTTTTTGCTGCATATTTTTTTAATTCAAAAGTTTTTAAATTTTGAATCTCTCTCTTTTGATTTACATTCTTATTAATATTACTAGAGTCACGTTTATGATAAAATTGGTTAATGGATGATTATTAATTAAAAAGTAGGAGAAATATGTCTATGGAAACAAATACATAATTAAGCAACCATGTTTGTCAGACAATATTCTTTTGGAAGTTATAAAATAATAAAAAAAAATAGCTTGAATGTGCTTTACCGTTTTTAAGTTGTTATGACAGATATTTTATTGTATTGTAATATTACAATGCAGCAAATATATGCAGTAATAGACAGCTCTAGGGAAAAACTTTTACAGTAGTACAATTTGATGAAAAATTTTACCTAATAGGAAAAGATAAAATAAGTTTTCTTTAAAATAATTCTACTTAATTATAATGCAGCTTCATTTTATGAATTTTCCCATCATTTGGTAAAGTATTAATGAGTTGAAACAGAGGTGATTGTAATCCTTTTTCACAAATCTTGAAAGTGCTGTTGAGAAAAAATCTGAATTTCAAATAATTCAGAACATTAAAGTGATAAATGTGCATGTTTCCAAAGAACTCCAAAGAAAAGTTTATTAAAAATGAATTGCTTTCGCTACATAATTTTACAAAGCTTCTTAGTTTCTTAGCATTCAAAAAAATTATTGAATGTAGCTCCTTTTTAGGAGAGATTTCAAATTAAGAGCTATTTTAGGTAAGTTAGGGGCTTAGACATAATGACTTCTAGATAATAGTTTCAATATTCTACTAAACAATTGGTACATGTGCTTGATTGGTCAAACAGGTTGGTTTCAAAGCTCAAAATAATTATTTTAAAAAAGTCGAAATTTCTATGAGCTTCCCCCCCCCCTTTTTGAGTTTACTAGGTAGGCTGTAATCTATTTTTTGAAATATTTTAGCACATTGCTGACCTGCAATTTTACACAGAGGCTATCGTATGTCACTGGCTATTATTTCCTAATTGAATGTGGAAGTAAAACAATCTAAATAAACTTCAATATTCCACGACTAAACAGTGCAAACATGAATTAACTCGTGATCTGTCAACAATGTTATGCTAATGCACTTCTTACTAAAATATTTTTTTGATAATTTACAAGAATATTTCCTTTAGCTTTAGGAGAATTAAGCATAGGATTGGTGATCTTAGGAGGTATTGTGACTACTGGAATCTACTGTATATACATTGAAGAGTTGATTTACTTGTATCGCAACTGGCCGGTGAAGTTCTTCCTTCTGAAACTTGGATGTCTCAGTATATTTCCTGTGAGTAATTTCAACCTATATTACTTAACTGTTGTTAAAATCACCTAGCACTGCTTTAAAATGTTCAAATTTTCAAACTTTACATTAACCCTTCATAAGGCCATTTTTTTCTAGTGGTATAATAAAATAACATAGGTATTGAGATTAATTTAAGAAAATAAATTCATTTAGCTTATTGGGTGATATTATTTTTTGTTAATTAGTTTTAATTTTGTTAATTTTAATAATTACCATGTCAAGACATTTTGTTATGGTTTGAGATAAGAAATTGGAACATCCAGGTTTTCGTTTCAACGAAAAATTTGGCGAGAGCTTATGCCAACCTTAAAAAATACATTTAAAAATTGATGAGTTTGGTGGGAAGTATATCCCCACGGCCTTAGAAGGGTTTAATTTCAGCTGTTGCATAGTTTTGGAAGCAAGACTCGCCCCCTCCCCCCAAAAAAATTAAATTTGCACCAGAAAATTTGTTAAAAATCATTTGAAATACATATACAGCTTGTATGTAACATGGATGTTTGTTTCCTAAAAAATGGTTTGTTATTGGAATATGTATTATACATATTTTTAAGTTGCTTAATACTGGTGCTAGTTGATTTTGAAAGACCTTAGAATTTAGTAAGAACAAGGAAATAATTCAGTATTTACATTTTTACTTAACACAGCTTTTTTTTTTTTTATCTTTTCTGAATAAATGTTATTTTATAATTAATTTAAAATTGTTTATTTCAAGAAATCATTTCAGCAAAAGTATCTATCATTTCTTTGAAATCCAGTGTTCAGGACAAGGATATTCATTTGACAGCACTGATAGATAATACAGCCTTTTTTGTTCCATGGAATTCCTCAAATTAGGTTTTAATTTTGAAAACAAACACTCGGCAATAGCCTTGGTGACAGAAGTGGATAAAAAATAGCATTTAAAGCAATACATATTTCAGCAAAGCCTGATAACACGAAACATTTATTTATTGATTTTTAGTTGATCTGCATGTTCCAAGTGGATTAAGATTTTTATTTTATGTCTAAAAGTTGATCAAAAATTGAGAATCGCTTTTGTAAATGAGCAAATATATCTTTTTATGCAAATCTACAAATACCTTTGCCTTGCTTTAATACATATATTTTTCAGTACTTGAGGGTGGTAAAGTAACAGTGTCTCTGAGGTTCTTCAGACTGTGGCCAGTCAGATTTTGCCAGTCTTGCCATTTTATAGCTATGCCATTGGCTATCGTGCTATGAATTATATTAATGTATTCCAGTTGTCTTTTATGTAAAATTTGCTTCTGTAATTTCTTCCTCCACCTTTCGTCAAGATGTAATTTTAACCCAACTATGTATTGGTTACGCTCGTCTGACACACAAATATTTACTCTTTGCTGATCCCCCTCCAGTCTGTAGCTGCTGTAGGGAACTTTTAATGATTCGCCACATTTTAGTAGAGTATATGGTTTTTACTAGATCTTGTTTAAAACACTTCAGTTCCATAATTTTAATTTCTACTTATTATTAGGTGAAGCACCTCATCATAATATTTTCTCTTATCTTAAAGATGTTGGCGTCCTTCATGAAAGTTAACTTTTAGTCTTTTATTGTTTTAGTCCAGGGGTGGCGAACCTTTATGTATCAACGTGCCATTTTTTCTAAAAAAATGTTTAATGAGGTCATAGACGTGCCTTCAAATAGTACTGTCAATGCTTCATAGTGAACTTTGTGATCGGTGGCGTACCCAAAATATTGTGTTGCGTGCCATTGGTTCGCCATCCCTGTTTTAGTCTTTAACATCATAATCCTTTGTTTGTATTTTGTGCTTTCGCTTTCCACTATTTGATAATGATTTTTTTCATGTTGAATACATTTTAACCACAGTTTTGGCACAGGATATTCTATTTAAGGATCTTGCACTAGATAATCCAATCCAATCTTCTTCCACCTGTAATCTCCCTGTCATAAATTTCCTCTTGTAGTGTTTAGGCAAACTCTGTGATTGTGTACATTGTGTTTTCTGCTTGGTTAAATCAGGGGGGGGGGGGGGTCATGTATTTTTAAAACAAGCACATAATGTCTAAAACCATGTTCTTGGATGCTATGCCATTTAATGATATTCTGCAGTTCTTGCACTGTTTTATAGAAGTGCCATGTTATACAGGGTTTGCTTGTATTTATAATTTAAAGTATAGAATGTCCATAATTAAAGATTGCCTTTGCAGCATTATGTTTAAATATTCATCCAAAAGTTATAAAACTTTGATTACTCTTTAGAAGAACACTGAAAATATATTTTATTGGAAAAAGATTACTTTGTTTTGATTATCACTTCAAGAGATGGTGTTAACATAAACTACACAAAGTACACTTGCCAGTTTTTACCGCAACATTACATATTAGCTTTTGTACTATAAAAGCTTTAAATATTTTAGGAAGAGTTTTTTCAGTGTCTTCATCACTAAAAATGACTGAATTTACGGGACTGTCTTTTGTTAGTAAAACTTTTTTCGAAACAACACTTCCACCCCCCTTATGGCCTGATGAGGCTTCAAACAGCTGCAATAACTTCTAATGAATATCATTAAAAGAAAGGATTATCAGCTTTGTATTATATTCCCTGCTTTATCTCTAGACCAGAATTGGTGTGCTTTTCTGCGAGGCTGTTTGAAAGCAATTTGCTGACTATTGACAACACAAAAATCTTAACTGATCTTTAGGACAGCTTTTCACAACTCACACTTAGTATATGAGGCATTCACTTTGATTGACTATTGAAGAAACCGTTTTGAGATTTCAACCGGGCATTTTTTTTTTTTTTTTTTGTCTCATTGTGCCAGATAGATGTTGCTCTAATATTACAAATCAATAATGTAGTTAAATGCATAATTTATGCATAAAATGAAACATGATTTCTTAGACAATATTTTAAAATTCTATAACTTTTCCCACTAAATGTCTTTCCTTTCTTTTTTTAAGGGGTATTCAAAGTTTCATATTTTTCTAATAAATAATTGTGATAATGTGCAGCTCTGAATAGTGAATCTTTAATAATTGACACCCTACTTTTTTTTTATTCTGTTGAGAAATTATGAGTTGTATCTGTTTTCCAGTGACTTTCATTAAAAATATTCCAAGAAGTTGCCAAGTTATTTTTTACCTCTGGAGGACAATGCTTGGTTTTTATTAATAAAATTATTAAAACAAATTATTTGATATAATTCATTGGCAAAGATAAAATTAAATGTAAATAATATTAACTACATTATGTAAAATAATTATGTGCTCTAAATTTTTAATGATTATATAAATTCTTGGTAATGAGTTTTGAGTTTTCCAGTATAGACCACATTACTCAGAAAATTTGACTGACATTGTTGTTTTAAAACAACTGTATGACAGTAATAGAATTTTTATCATTGTTTGTTATCAGGAAGATGAATGGGTGCCATAGTGTAAGAATTGCCTTTTAGTTTTACCTGTCTATTATTTTTTCATCTTTTGATTCAAGGAGCTATTGGTATTGCTTTTCTGTTGCAATCCAGATACTAATTTGGAAGACTCTGATTTGAGCTTTGGGCATATTTTGTTTCTTAAAATCAATTATAATTATGTTGATGTGCATCTCAGTTTCAGTAAGTATGGTGTCTATCTGTCAAGTTATTTAATTTCATCTCGCACACCTATAAAAGAAGTGCACATGGCTGATGAACGGAAATACAAAACGATAAAAGCAATTTTGCCGACTCGATTTTTGAGGCATCAATATAAAATTCATGCATTCTTCATTGTGTATTTATTTTTGAAGTTAAGTTTTATAAGTATCAACTTTGAAAACTTTAATTTGAGGTTAGTAAATTGTATATGATTAAATGTAGTTGCTTGAAGACTGTTTGTATTACAGCCAGGTGACAAAAAAAAAGTGTTCATAAAACATCTAAATGAGTGTTCATATAAAATAAATTGATTTTCCCAATGTGTTTGCATACCTTTAACTGTCTGAACAGTACTATATCATATTTTCCCAAAATGAGACTTTTATGTGTTGTGAATTTGTAGTGCAAAAGATTCATTTATGCATGTTTTTAGGAAATGCTGTTTTCTTACACATCTTTCATTTATTTCTGCACAACAAACTACTTTTATTCAAGCTTGTTGGTAGTTTACCAAAACTTAATTATTTTTTATTGTGCCAATTGTTTTAATAATTAATGTGTTATTTTAAATAGAATGAAAATGTACATGAAGAGCATACAATGAATAAATATTATTTCATTTAAAGTAATGCATAGTGTTCGTATCAAAATCAAAAGAATAATGGTTTAATATTTATTCCTGCTCAGTTGCCCCAAAACCACCAAAATATCCACTGACTACTCTTTCCTTGCCTATGACCTATGTTAACATTTTATATTCAAACCCACAATGTTTTGTAACAGACACGCTTAACATGTCTGTGTGACTAGTTATCTTAACTGAAGCAAAATTTTTCTGATGAAAATGAGGTTATTTCTAGGGATGAAACGAATATTTGATAAGTATTTGGCCCCTTTGTTGAATATTCAGCTGGCTGAATACTAAACAGATATTCGGCAGAATATATTCAGGTTGATAATTATTTAAAAATGTTTTTTAAATGTATTTAATAAAGAATATTGCAGAATTACTATTCAGTACATTTATTACAAAATCTCCTAACATTTATCCAATTGTAAGTTGCATTGTTCATAAGTGTATTTAATAATGTTGTGTATCATTTATCATTATAAAGCTTGAAATTATGATGCAAGAACAGTAATTGTTCAGCATTTTCAGGAAGAAGTCTGTTCTGTTTGGTTTCATGCATATATACGAGGGTTGGAACTTTAATAGTGGCAATTATTTACTTATAACTGATGCAAAAGAGATACATGTTACCAAATTTTATTGTCCTTCAATGTTGTCACCAGCATTGTGTTCAACCCGTTGCCAACGTTGTGGAAGTTGTAGGATACCTTGAGAAGCGCCTGTTATGTTGATAGTTCGAATGGAACGGTCTACTGCCTGAAGAATCTCTGGAACATTTCTGAAGTGAATGCCACAAAGTGGTTCCTTCATCTTAGGAATCAAGTCAAAGTCACAAGAGCTGAAGTCCAGGGAGTATGTGGATGGTACAGCACTTCCCAGCCCCACTGATGGAACAAATCGGCTCATAGCACTTGAAGTGGTTGCGAGCAGCGTTGTATCATAGCTATTTCTGTATTTCCGTCAAATCATGTGGAACCCATTGTGATGCAATTTTTCTCATGCTCAGGCATTCCTTCAGAATCTGAAGCGCAGTCGTATGCACTAATCCTGTCTCTCAGGCCAGCTCACGAAATCGTATGGCGTCGATCACTGTCCAGTAACGCGGCAAGAGCATACACTTCTTCTTCACTGACACTAGGACGACCTGGACGACGCATGTCTGCCACATTTTGGCGACCCTCATTGAAGGCTTTTACCCACCTTGCCACTGTTCTGTAAGGCAATGAAGATTTCCTGCAAGCCTCTTGATGACGCTGTCTTGCTGTATGACCTCTGGCACATTCAATCATTATCCAACTCCGTTGTTCTTGTTTCAAAAACATAGTGACAACATTACATTAGCCCACCAGCTAACATGAGGTTCTGTTCTTCTCATCAGTGTGCATGCCCGTAATGTGGAAAGGGAGAGTCCATTTGCTCTGAGGTAAGGTAGGTATGTAACTAACGTCTGCAATCTGCCTGTATAAGCAACATTATTTGGTCCGCTTTTATGCTTCAACAGCAGTGTTGCAATTACCTATTAAAGTTCCAACCTGCCTTAGCTTCCAGAAAATAAGCTCTCACTATATACTGGTCAGAGTTGAAAAAATTTTTGTTAACTTTGTCAAACCTTGCAGATTTTTCAATTTTTTTTTTTTCTCCTTCACTGATTAAATGGACATTCTTATATTTCTATTAGAAATTTTATGAAAATGGGAAACTTATAATTTATTCCTCAGGCTGCTATTATCTTCTCTAGATGTGATCTACTTCCCCCCCCAGGTACCTAGGTAACTGGTCTCCTTTCTGGTTTTTCCTTCAGTTTTGTTTTTCCTTCCTTCCCCGAGGTAGGTGAGGGAGCCTCCATGAGAAGTTGCTGCCACTCTGTTTGCTTCCTGCTCCTCATGGACAGCAAACATACCCCACGCGGTTGGCTGCATGTGGCAACCCATTCCCGGGACGGTGGTACATTTTGGTCCCTCCTGGTGTATCATCGAGTTGGTATCCCAGCCACTTGGCTGGTCTGTCTAAGGGGACTGCTTATTGCGGGTCAACTGGGACTCATGCTAAGGGTGGCATCGCCCTGAAGTAACCCTGGGCCAGACAGGTTCTGGCTAGCATACAAGGCAAGTACTGAGGCTGGGGATACCTGTGAGCCAGCAACTGCCTTCCCTTTGTTGTCTTCCATGGTGGATGGTGACGCCGGGGTCCGAATCCTTATCTCTTATTGCATGGGTTCTTCCGCTAACAAACAACCTGAATTGCTGAACCAAATGAATTGCCAAGATGCCTCCCAAAATTCCTTTGTTCTTCATAATGAAGAGGGGATAAACTGAGAAATATGTCTCCTTTCCTAATTCAAAAACATATATATACCTTGCTGGAAAATGCGTACAATCGGTAAAAAAATGAAACTGGTGATTTACTAGTAGAATCTTCCTCACTCGCAATCTGAACAACTCTTATCCATCACAAATTTGGTGACATTCCAATTACAGTGCTCTGTCATGCATCTCAACTATACAAGAGGAGGATGTCGAAAGGACGAGTGTTTGATGGTAAGTGACTGAATTGTATCAGAGCTTGAAGCTCAAAAAAGTGATTGCAGCACACCGCATCACTTTGAAAAGAGATGGACAATCATCCCAACTCACAAGTGTCATATTAATACGCAACTGAACGAAGCAATGA
>BGPR01044587.1:0-12568 GCA_013235015.1 Araneus ventricosus | reverse complement strand
AGAATACTTCTGTATCTTCCATAACATTGTATTTACAAAACATATTACGAAGATTTTAATTTGACACTGATGATAAAAATTTTAAAAAAGTACGATCTGTAGCCGAATTTTTACCGTAAATATATAGACTGTAAAAATATAAACATATAAAAATAGCCGACGAAACTGAAAAATATTCTACTCAGGAAGCATAATAAAACTCTTTTAAGTGATCATAAACAAATCCCAGATTGAATATCAAAATTAATTATCTTTTAGAAGATTGCAAGGGTTGTTGCGCAATACTCGCGCCTCCAATTCTCCTGCACTTGATATTTCGTAATCGGAATCAACATCTGCCGTATTTGGAGAGTAAATAAATAAAGGAAAAGAAAGAGACTTACCAATCTGTCGTCACCCGCCCCCCCACCCACACACGAGCTTTTTTAATTTTTTTTACCGATTCTGTTCCTTTGCCTTTTTTTTTTGGTTGTCGATTTCGTTTTTAGGTCTTGTTTTTCGGCGAAAGGTGAGGACCTTTTATTTATTATTATTATTTTTTTTTGGTTCTCACTTTTGCTTTTGAACCTCGACTCCTCCCTAAAACAAATCTGTAAATCACAGTACTGTATATTGTTTTTGTTTCTTTCTACGCCCCTCCGTGCGGAACGAACGTTGCATTCCAGAAATAAATTGTCCTCCTGAATGGAATGGAGCGCGCGCGTGCTAAATTTTGGGGCGCAGATGTAAAATTTTTAGAAAAACTCATTTTCTAATTTTTCCGGTTAATTGAGCTTTCCGGATACTTGAATGCCGGATAATCGAGAGTTTACTGTACACCTAAATGATAAACTAAATACAATCTTAATTTTTTTAACGTATATTAATATGGTGGGATTATTTCTAAATCATTTTCAAACTAAAGTTCTGTGTAGGATTTCAGTGTAACCCACAAGGCTTGAAAGATTGTCTACCCCTGGCCTACCCCCGACCTTCAGCGATTGCATATATAATTGGTCTTTATAATAATGCCTTATAAAAATTCATCAAACAAGGAAATGCATTTCCTTATTTAAATATAAAATTTTTTACTTAATATACTTACAAAAAAAATAAAGATCAAACTAAATATTAAAACTAAATAAAAAAACTAAAAAATGCACTTTACTTTACTTCTAATTAGGGGCCGTTCAAATATTACGTAAGCATGTTTGTGGTATTTTTTGACCCCCCCTCTTATAATTACGTAAGCAACTGTAACCCTACCCCCCGTTCTTTCTTTTTACAAAACGTTTAACAGCAATAATCTAATTTTAAAAATTTTAGGACTTAATTCAAATAAAAAAACTCTAACGAGGCTTAAAATGAAAAAAAAAAAAAAATTAAGTTTAATTTCCTTACAATTTCAAGTTTAAGCTTACAAAAATCAAGTTTAATTTTCTTTTGCCAAATTTAACTTTTTCTTTTTTCAAATTTAATTTTTTTAAATTAAATTATTTGTGCAAGTTACAAGAGATTTTCGGAAATAAAGTGATTTTAATGTCTTACGTAAGCATCACTCATACTCTCCCTCCCCTCTTGTCAGCAAAAATAAGCAAATCGCAAACCCCCTCCCCCCCTTTGGGTGCTTACGTAATATTTGAACGGCCCCTTACTGTAATTTTGATTTAGCAAGCATAAATAAAAATTGTAACTTTTTTGCATTCTGAAGTCTTAACTTTTTCACTTCCTCAAACTCAGAGTTAGTATTTTGAAAAAGGGTCATTTGTAGGCAGTAAATATAATTTTATGCTGCAATTGGACCCCTTAATTAATTATATATATTAATAAATAATAATTATAAAAATAAATATTAGTTATTACAGTAAACTTTGATTATCCGCATTCAAGTATCCGACTCAACCTTAGGAAAATTAGAAATGAGTTTTTGGAAAATTTTCATCTGCGCCAAAATATAGTAAAGTCACGCTTCCATTCAGAGGAATTACGTCTATGTAAGCGTCATTCACACCGAGGGGCTGAAGGGGAAAAAAAACCAATATACAGTGCTGTGATTTAAGGAGACTCATTTTAGGGAGGGGAGGTAAATGAGAATTAAAGAATAAGTCCTATCACCTTGTAGCTGAAAAAAACAAGACCCTAAAAAAGCAAATCAACAAATAAAGGAAAAAAGGACAGAACGGTAAAAAAAAAAAAAAAAAAGCTCATGGGGGTTACTCCAATTAGTAAATGAAGATTCAACTTGGTGCTTATTTTTATGTTTATATTTTTACACTCTTATATTTATGGTAAAATTTCATTACTAGATCCTCACTTTTAAATTATCATCATGTTAAATTAAAATCTTCCATAATATGTTTGAAATACAATGTTATGGAAGATACAAGTAGTTCTTAAAATTATATTTAGTACACATTTCAAATGACAAAAACAAATTATTTGGCGAAATAAATTTTAAAAAAAGGCTACAAATGTAATTCTCCACCCCCACATTTTTGCCATCACACTCAACTATCCGGACTTTTCCAGGTAGTCGAATGGTTTCAGCATGCGGTTATTTAAGCTTTACTGTAATATATAACTATAGTGATGGCCCGACGTTGCAGCAGGCAATCTTGAATATCAGGATATTCCTCGGCAGAGAGAAGTGATCAAAGGCCTTGAGGGATCCATAATTTCAAATGTCTGCTCCATTTTTTTTTTTTGCAACAAATATTGTCACTTACTTTCCCCAACAAATGTAAATATTCCTTCAAATCTATTCTTTTTATTACTAATTTTCATATGCCCGCCTCCGGTTTATTTTTTTACACATATTGTCGCTAACGTAAACATTACGTTTCCCCCAAAACGTAAAAAATCCTTTGAATCCTATATTTTTTAATTAAAATTTTTAAATCCAACCTTTTAATTACCTTATAGTTAATAACCCAGCATTTCTTGGAATCCACATTTTTTCATACGCCCGCCTCTGTTTTTTTCCCTACAAATATTGTCACTAAGCTTCCCCAACAAACGTAAATCTGTTTTGAATCCTCTCTTGTTGGTTTAAAACTTTCAGTTCTAGCCTTTTTACTACCTTTAAGCAGTTTGGTTTGAATGAAAACGTGAGAATTCTTATGCTTATAAATTAAAACAGATTAGCATGATATTTGTTTTTCAAAAGAAAAAATAAAACGGATAATAATGGAAAAAAATGGATAAATATTTCCCCCAACAAACGTAAATGTTGCGAAACACCGTACGACACAAAAAAAAAAGAAAGAAAAATGCAGGAAAACGATTTTTTTTCAATTGTTAATAAATCCAAACACAGAAGATCGCTCAAAAGGAAATACCAAATAAAAAAAGTGCAACACCGGATGCGAAAACTAATAATAGGGGGGAAAAAAAGAATCCGCCGTGAATGAATTCACCATTCTGCCAATAGATGGCAGCACGTCAATTCATTCATTTTGACGTTTTTAATTAATATCTTTTTAACTAATTGTAATTTCAGAATTTAAATGGCCGAAATGGATTCCTTGGATTATTCCCCATCTTTTGGTACTTTCCGCGTGCTTCTCCGTTCAACGGTTCGTGAGAAGATAGCCGGACATACATACATACGTTTGTTTACCTTCAAATTTTAATAGGATAGATAAATAACATTATTAATTATATCTATATAATTTAACCCCCACAGTGTCAAGATTTTAATGAAAAAATTATGGTAACCCTAGTTATGACTTTAAAGGAGAAAAATAATCTTCAGGTTGAAAACAGGCATCTTTCTACAAATAAAGGCAATTTTAGCTCTAAAATTTTATGCAATTGGGAGAAAATTTAAAATAAAGTATTTACTACAAAATTGCTTTTATATTACATCAGATAAACTTTGTATATATTTTTTTTCTTATAACAAGAAGTTAATTAACTTCAAAGTATTTAATTTTATATAATTTTAACATTACTTATTATTCACATTTAAACAGTTGTGCAACCTTAACAGCATTTTAGACAAGCTTTTGTAACAGAGCAAAATATTAGTTATTCATATTCTTATAAAAATAGCTCTTTCAAAACCTTTTGATACAATTTTAATTCCCAGTAATTTCTAGAATAAATAATTCACAATATGTTAAAATTAAGTTTATTAGGTTGAAAGTATTACGATTCACTAAAAATCACATCACTAGATGAGAAATTTAGTCAATATTTTTAAAGAAAAAATTCTTTGAAAACGAGACCACACCGTGTTCTTAAGTCTTACCTAAATCTATATTAACATATTTACAAACAAATCACAAAGATGCATGGCAATAATTCCACAACTGGAAACTAAATACTTCATAGCATCGTAATTTTAAAGTAAATAGGACTTCCAGATAAGAAACAATCAAACAGAAATACCCATTCATTCAAGATGACAAAGGAAAAAAGATTATCAAGGTTGTCACAAAAGAGTGTAATCAGTATATCTACTACTTGTTTGTGAAAAAGGTATGATAGAAAGAATACTTTAAAAAGCAATTTACTCATAAAAAAGGCATACTTTAAAAAAATTTCACACTCGGTAATAATTTCAAGTAAATTCACGATAAACAATTAAATAGATTTTAAGTAAAATCTGTTTCTCTACATTAACATGAAAATTGCGGAATTAACAAGCACAAATCAAAGAAACTAGTTACCATTTAAACCATTTTTTTTAAAAAGTTGAGATATATCAGAAATGAAATATACAAAATATTTCAGAATACAAAATAAAACATGCCTAGAATACATGAAAAGGAATCATTTAATTCATTGCATGCGTAAAATATTGATTAGCCAAATTTTCCTCTAACTTTTCAAGGTTAAAAAAGAATTAGCCAGAAAAATGCAATAGTTAATGTATTGAAAACCATGCATATTTCGAAATTCTACACATACATGTGTGAATGTTGCAATGACTTGGCAAAATTACATAAGAGTTTTTAACAATTTAAGCTTGCAAATTGTAGGGGTAAATTGATATTAAACACTGCTTTACGGAAAGAAAACAACAACCTTCTGAAAAATATAAGGAAAGGTGAAAAGAAAAGGTAGACCTTCCAATCTTCCGCCGGTTCCAGGTTGTTTACATTCTGACAACAATATCCGGTTTCAGAAAATTTACTTTTCTTTTGGACTAAGCACACATTTTTAAAACTTAATATATGAAATGTACTTACAAAATAACCTTCGCAAGAACATATAAGAAGACACACTAACCAGGGTCAGAAATATTACAGTTACCACCAAGCGACCACAATGCATTTGATCGATTGTTGTTATATAAATAAACAATGAAAAATGAGGAAGAGTGAATGTAGATAAAAGTGTGTCTTTTATTTCTGGAAAGTATTTATTGTATCATTACGCATGGTTGCGTATAGTCTATCTATGCCAGTATGGAGATAATCTTTAGTTTTTCCTTTATTTTTCATATTATGAAAGTAAAATAATTATTAGAGAAAATTGCATTCAATTCTCCTTGATTCATCGTTATTCACATAACCCATATTTTACATTGGTTAAAAAGCTTTTTGCAACATTTTAGAATTCCCATTTAGAGGTGAAAATTCGTGTTTTGTTTCATCTAATGTTTCCAACTCATTAGAAATGTTTCATATTTTAGGGGTCTATTCTGGTACCCCCGGTTGGGTTGGGTTCCGCACGTTAACAACGGAACCCAACCCAACCGGGGGTACCAGAATAGACCCCTTAGATAAATGAGCATTAATTAAACAAAATCAAAACAAGAAGCCAACTACGAACAAGTGAAGTGAAATGCACAAACAAGCACGCGTAGCGTAAACATATGAGTTCAATGAGTTGAAAACGTGAATGTGATTAAAATTTGTTTTAATTTATTTGCTTAAGTTGTGTGAAATGTCTAGGATATTTCAGAATCTTCAAATGTTAGAAGAAGAGGTAATAAGATTAATTTGAATTTTAATGTTGAATTTTTTATCCTATGAAAGGGAAATATTGGAATAACACTGCCGGTAGAGTGATGATCTACTTCCATGATCTTAAAAATATACACCTTTCTCACTTTTAAAAACAAAAAATAATTCAGAAATCTTTTACAAAGTTAGAATGCGAAAAATATTTTCATGTTTATTTTATTTTATGAGCCATTATTGTTTTTTCTTGCATTTAGCTAATCAACAATTGACAGCTGTTCCGTAATCAAAACTAAATTTTTTTTTTTTTGAAGAGATAAAAACACTTGCTCTTAATAAAATCGGACACTTTTTGAAAATGTATTATCTAAGGTCTATGTTCTAATAAGCATAATTCAAAACTAAGAATTTTGTTCTGTAAACAAGTTAGAAGTTTTGTTTTGTCTTTGAGCAATTTTGCTTTCGTCAAAAATTGGCTGCCAAGGTTAATTTTTAAATGAAATCTTTTAAACTTCAATTTTAGTATTTCATTTTTAAATATACATTATATAAAGATTTTTTTGTGAGTTTTTTACTTTGAATAGAGTTGGCATTTGTGGTTTCAGTGTAATATTAATTTTAAGGTGACCAACCATCCTCCTTTTGCAAGTTCTGTCCTCCCTTGGAAAGTGTACGATAAATTGTTATGAATGTTTTTACTATGCATTCATCAAATTATAGTGTATTCTGTATTATTATTGCAATGAATAAAATCTTTCTTTAATTTACAATATTTTTTTTATCTTTAATTTATTTGTCTCCTCCTTTTCATTGGAAAAAAGTTGGTCACCTTAATAATATAAACATTATTTTTTCTTATATTAGTAGGAGAGTTCCAAGCGTAACAGAGGGGAAATCGCAAACCTATTTTTATTCCAAAAAATATATTAAACCTCCTAAGACAAAAAACTGTGACCAGACATGACACATTTCCGTGGAAACGCAGATTTCCTCTTTTTCAACATCGGATTTTATCATTCTCAATTTTTTATTATATAATAATTCTACAATATTTTTAATATCTTAAGCATTTTTTGTGTAAATTTATTTTATTGTTAGATTAATTATACTTATTTTACTTTTCGGTATTTATGTTTGACACGATTCATTATTTATGAAGTTCAGCTTTTTTTGTTCCAAGCCTATGTCATGTCTGTGTGACAGAATATATTAAGAAGCAATACACAGTTAATTGACCTGAAATCAAAATGATTTAATCATTTAAATGCCAATAACCAATTTAAATCATATGTAACAGAAAGGACAAAAAAATCCCAATAGTATTTGACATGCACTTACATTTATATTAAATTCTGTGATTTGGAACTCCTAAAAATAGTTTAGTATTTTTTTAGACTCAGCACTATGGGTCTGTATAAATTGAAAACTCATTTTATTTACATGTAAAAAATAAAATGTAACAGAGAACACAAAATGTAACAGAGGGGATGTCTTATGAATTTTCACTTCAACATAGTACATTATTGGCTATATTACAATAAAATATCATTGTCAAAGGTGACTATTCTGTTGTTTAAAGTTGATTCGGTAATGGTTTCATAATACGCGACTCGTTAGCAAATGCTACATCCTTGTAGTTATATTTTAAAGTTTTCAATCTACCATATCATGTTAGAAAAACACACTGACATGACAAACCTGCACATTGTCAGTTTCTTTCTCAATTTCAGTTGCTTGGCCAACAAATTTGACTAGTCTTTTTTCCCCCTTGTACTTGAACAATTGCCAACAGTTGTGTCAGCATTAAAAACTTTGATTTTCTGCAGATTTATTAAGGTACATCCTTAAAATAAAACTGCATACCTTTTTCAGTAGACACAGATGCATAGGAAATAAGGCAGTTTTGTAGGACTCACACACAATGAATCCGTTGTATATGTGGTATTTATATTTAGCACTCATTCCTCAATTGTAGCAATGTCCCTTTCAGTATCCTCTTTTGGACAATAGATTGCTTCTACTCCATTGCAAATGGAATTTGGACATTCAGCAAATAATTTGCCCATTTTTTTACATCATTTCTCTGTTCACAACCCTTTTTACATTGCCTCCTACCCAATCAACTGCACCCATATCATGACTTGCGGCAAAGAAATACAAGTTGACTTTAAGGGATGAAAAAGTGACATTTCAAAGTTTGTACCTACTTTTGCTTGAATTGGCATGGCCCATCACTAAAAATATCAATTTCGTTTAACATAGGATATTATGAAATATAATTTTATTAAAAGTGTGGATGGCATACTTGTTATGCTGCATTAGTCATTGGCTATAGCGTAACTTATAATTTCTTTTTCTTCCATGCAATCACTTTTAGGGAGCCAAGATACAGCAATATACAAAAAGTAATGCTTGTAAGCTCATTTTGGTTAATGGGTCTCATTTTGTGTCAGGAAAGTTAAGTTCTTACTGAAGTCTACTTGTAAAACACTCTTGGTTGGATTCTGTCTAAGCTGCTTGAAGTAATAGGATTGTGTTAACTTTTCACAGCAGTGTAGCATGAATTTTTCCAATTGGTTCTCGAGTTCCTCTATTACATCGGACAGTGTGCCCTCAGTTAAAAATCTTACATTTTCTCTATCTTTCTTCCATTGATACCACTTAAAGGGTACTTCTAATACTTCTGTAGAAATTGATTTTACAAACTAATTGAAATGAGAATTATTCTTGTATTTTTTTCACAGGAAATTGAGTGATTATTGCAAGTGGCTATATTCAGCAACTCCATGTGATCATTAGGGGCAAACAGTTAATGTGCCTTCAAAAATAAATTCTCATATTCACGAAGAGCACATACACACAGGTGCAGGGTTGTCGATTTATTTGATTTAAATCGGATTTTTTTGATTTAAATCAAGATTTTTTTGATTTTAATGATTTTTTAAAAAACTATATATATATATTTAACATTTGTATATTAGACAATGAGCGTTACAGTCATAGACTTATATATATATGACAACATACCAGTCATTAAGGTGTACTTTCTTTAAAAAAAAAACAAATTCAAAAAATTTAATTCAAGAATGTAACAACTATTTAAAAAATATTTGTGAACTAAAATATAACAATAATATACTTTTAAAATATAAGACAATTTTATTAAGGAAAATAAGAACAATATAATAAAAATTGTCATTTCTTGTCTATAGATATATTATTGTATGTTAGAATATTATGGAATTTTACGCTCAGCTGTTCATTTGTTTCATTACAAACACAAGTTTTGAAGCTTTCTCTACTCCTAATCTGTCTGACCCAAAACATTAAATAAAAAAAAATTCTAGATAAAATTTTAAATTCAGGCTTCAAGGTGCATTGAGTCACCATCAGGACTACCTGTGCGTCAAATTTCATGACTGTAAGTGTGATATATTCGTCTAGACATTGCAAACACGCTCACAAACATTGTGTTTTATAAGTATAGATCATAGTTTAAATTGCACTATGTAGATGTTTGTATTTCTTTTGGAACATTTATATGCATTACTTAATTATCTTACATTTGAACATTATTGCAATATAAAAACTTTGTTGTCCCCAACGCTATTTAGTTTTCTCCAGTATTAAAATGAAACTCGCTGCATTTTACTTTGTTCTTTCTTTGTGAACATGATCCTTTCACAATATTTATTTTATTTTATAAAAAAGGAGTCTCTCATACTTTGCATTTTATTGTGTTGCTCATTAGAGATTTATTTAACCCTTTGCTCGAAGTGTTCCAGTTAATGGCACATCTAATTTCACTCGCTTCTCAACCGTTCAATTCAACTATAAATGGAAAATAATAGGTTTAGGATAGGGCTAATAGTACTCCTTTTAGAATGTAATGGCAGTCTTATGAAATTTTGTTTCAGAATAGGAATTATTAGAGATAAAGTTTGGGAAAATTCCTTGACTCGGAGATAAGAAATTTTTTAGTTCTGGACATTTAAAAATTTTAGCAAAATAACTCGAAAATTTTGCTCCATTATTCTTGAAGTTTTAATTTATAATTTTCTGTAAGATTCAACAATAATTTTCAAGTGTATCAAGGTGGCTGTATCTAAGGGGGTTCTCATGAGGGGGTGACACAAAAGGGTCACCCCCCTCCTCCTGGAATGAAGCAAGTTTTTTTTAAAAAAAACATTTTTTGTAGATTCTATGTCTAGACAATAAACTAAACCCATTCATGATGTTTTCTCATCATATTTCAAGAACATTATTGCCTTGCGCAGCAAAGGGTTAAAATCTAATTTGCTTGCGTTCTCAAAAATAAAGATATGGAAAGTACTCTAGTTACATCAATTCGATGAAATATTTTTTATGTTCTATATATTCTTTCTTTAAATATATATTTAAAAATATTTTAAAATCACTATTTAAAGATACAAGAACAATTTTATTTCATTAAAGCAGATTAACTTGATATTTAAAATAAAGTGATTTAAATCAGTGAATTTTTTAAAAAAAATCAGTTGATTTAAATCGCGATTTAAATCAGTGATTTTAATCAACTGATTTAAATCACCTCAACCCTGCACAGGTGTTTTATTTATATATAAACTAGCATTAAACTATAACAGAGGGTACACTTTAGTTAAATTGTCTTCTCTGTTAGGTACTTATATATTTTTTTAAAAGTGTAAAACTTTTTCAAAATTATTACAAAACATGATTGTACTAATAAGTTTTATTGTAAATATCACTTTTTAAGTTTAAAACTTTTTTATATATTGAATGGAATAAACTTTTTAAAAAATCTGTAATAGAGGGAAGAAATTTATAATTGGGAAAACTTTATTGTGTCAAAAAATAAGATAAAAGTTCTTCTAAGAAGACAAGCACTGGAAATTTATGCTTAGCAACAATGTAACTGTATAAATAAAAATTATATAAAATCATCACATTTGCAATAATTTTTCTTCCCTTTAAAAGCAATTTTTTTGATGTAATAAATCAGAATCTTAAATGCCCTTTATTTATCATAAATTTTAAATGTAACTATACATAACTCTCAAAAATAACCATTCAGTTTATAAACTACAATAAATTTCCTTCAAAATGATACCAAACACAAGGATATTGTTTTGAATTCACAAAAACTGCTGTTTACAGTTAGCATGGAATTCTACAGTACTAAAATTAGCAAGATCTTTCACCTTTAATGTTCATAACAGTATTGTTTTAATAAAAGATAATGCAAGTGTTGATTTCTGATGACAGTGAGTTAATAGATAATTGATAAAACAATTTTTTGAAATATATTAATGTACTAGCTGATGTATACCCGGCCTTGGTTGGTATTAAATTATTTTCACGTCTAATATTTTTTAAAAAAATTATACATATTGTGTATAGCTGATGTACACGGCATTGCTCAGGACTAAAATACTTTTGTATAAAATATCATAATACACATCATGTGAAACATTTTAAAATTAAAATGAGAACATCAATTGAAGCAAACAATTTTTAAAAAACACCAAAAACTAATTCTCTTCATAATATTTGTTATATAAATACTTCACATTTTTTTCACAAATACTAAACTAAAAGAAAGGCTTTAATGGACTTTTTGGGACGATTAATTACTTTTTGATTAATAAAAAACATGAAGATAAACCAAATCCAAAGTTTTTCCTGTTATAAATTGTGAATTGTCTGCTTTTAAACTTTTCTTTTACTGTTTTCTAGAATTTTGTTAATGTTTTTTGGCAACAGTTCTTCGTATGTGCATTTTTGTTCATCAACACCAAAAAAAAAATGTTACAAATTGTGTATAAAATTAATTTTGAAAAAATTATTAAAATGAGAGAAAAATTGCATGGAAATGAAATTAGTGTCACTGAAAAGCTAATTTCTTAAAAAAATATGGTTTAAAATTAGTTTTTGTCAGATAACATTTTCAGAAGATATCACGGTAAAACGCCAAAATCTTGCTAAATTTTTAATTAACTTTTGGACTTTGAAAAGTTGGCAGTGACCTCTTGTTTTGAAGACCTCATGTGCCTAAAAATATGTACAATAAACATTCCAAACCACAGCCTCCCAACTACAGAGATTAAGGCTACAACGATTTGCATTAATCAAATGCTTGCCTGTAAACGACATTTCTGGAGCATGCTGTTGTCAAATATCTGTTTCATTTGCTTACAAAAAGTTTTGCTATATCTGTTCTTTGTGAATTCTGAGTTTATTGACCTATGCTTTCTTTAGGCACCAAGAAACACAACCCTGAATCATATTCAAAAGCTAAGCATATTTTCAATTAAAAGTATTACTCTAATTAAACTGTTACCCAAGGATCACATGTTCAAAGAATTTGAATTGTTAATTTAAAAAAAATCAAGACTGTAAATTTTTTCGTTGATGGAGAAAGGGGAAATTAAAAGTTCCGATTGTATGATAAATACAATTGGATGACTAACAGAGAGTGTACTATATGTGTGTTCGTTGTTACAGTTAGGTAAATTGTTTATATAATAACACACTTTTGTATACCACGCTTTTGTTCCCATGCTCTTTTGCACCGGCTGTATAGGTTTAGTGGGCTGGACAATGCCGAACATACCACACATAGTTAGTTACCAATGGGAAAATATGGTTAGCAATAATGTAACTGAACGGAAGTACGA
>BGPR01044586.1:0-12568 GCA_013235015.1 Araneus ventricosus | reverse complement strand
GAAAAAGGTTTAAAAATTTCAGTGACTGTAGTACATAGCATTGCTTCTTTTACAAACATATTTCTCGCACTGGAAAGACATGGTATTTTTAATTTTCCACAGTTCATATCCCGCTATAGTGTAAGTTACCCACGAAGACAAAACTTAAATGATGTATTTTTTTTTTAATTTTAGTTTTATCTTCGTTGTTAGATTAGGTTGTTTCGGAAATCAAATACGAAATTTCGGCTTGCAGTTTTTATAGAAATGCACGATGAATATTTGTGGTCAAATATTCCTTTTTTTAATTTTTCTTCTACTTCAGATGAACCCAAGTTGCTCAAACTATTGGCATTAGTCCTTCCTTTCAATTACGTTTACGTCCGTCTAATATTATTACGAAATTAATAGATTTAAATATTGATAATTTATTAATCGTCTAATTTTATATTAAAAAATCTATATTTTTATTTAAAAGTTTAAAAATTGTTTGTAGTATATTATTAAGCCTTGCTACAGAATAAATGTTTAATGAATTACTTCAATACTGCATAACTTCTTTCTTTCAATAGTAATAAATAAAAAGGCAATATTACACATGATTTCTTATAACTTTATGCACCTTATTAGATTTATAAAGCATGTACAGTGCTATGTTTGTAACTATTATGACTAATTTTTTGTTGTCAATTAAAAGACTGACTGCCAGGAACGCAAATTCAGGCCGCACTCATGTATTTCAAGAACATATATCGAAATCATTTAAATTGAAAAGATTATGTACAGATATTATGAATAAGCATTGAAAAATTAATGTAGATTATATTAATCGAATAAAAATTAATTACTATGAACAATTTACATTAACCTGAACAACTAACAGAAGCATGAATTTGCGTTGCAATTTATTTTTTTTAAATTTTTAAGGCAGTCAAACTTGATAAAGGTGTTACAAATTCAGCACTTGCAAATGCAATATTCAGATCGATATTTTAATAGTGAAAGAGAAATTTCAGTTCTCTTCGCAGAAGAAAAATGAAAAGAATAAAATATATGAATGTACTAAGCGAATACAAGTATAATAAAAGCACTTATCATGACGAATTTACACAAGTTAAAAGGGAATATTTTTTATTCCACTTTTACATATTTTTCTTTTTCTTTTTAATATTTTTGCTTTTCTTTTTTTAATCATACTTTTCTTTTTTATTCTTTATTTTATCTTTTAAATTCTTTCCATTTTTCTTCTTGCATTTTTTATTATTATTATTAATTAATTTTTTCGTATCTTTTTTATTATTTTTTATTTTTTCAATTTTTTTAAATATTTTTGTTCAACATTTTTTTTCATTTTTTAACAAGTTTAAAATTTTTTTCAATTCTTTTTCTTTCACATTTTTTACAAATTTTATCAATAGCCAACATACATTTATATAGCTATAATACATAAAAAATAGAAGCAATCACAATTCTTCAAGGTTCAATAATATCAAAATTTGTTGGTGACAGTAACAAGTTGTTCATTTCATTTATTAAAAAGACATGAGGTACTTTTTAAGCAAAATTTCTAAATCTATTTTAAACAGAAAAAAATGCATAATTTTTACTTGTGCCAATGTATAATTTTCGCGTTTGCAATGAAATAATTGTTTTAGTACCATTATGCACTACTTTTAATGAAAACTGCAACACTGTGAACGCATTGGCCAGATTAGATGAAATTTGCAAAAGTTTGGTTGCAATATTTATATGTTTGTTCATATTAATCAGTATCAAATGTCTGTATCTTTTTCAAATGTCTCAAGCTGCATTCAGATACACATGGAACAGAAAGTTCGTAAAGGTTGAGGGATCTGGTAACGAGAGTTCTTCCGTATTTGTCTGACACAGTCATCTGCACCAACGTAGCGGAAAATTTATGGAGAGAGAGAACTGCTCCACCTCCTTTTGAAATGCTTCTTTTCATATGAGTCATGTCTATGGAACCTTAAAAGGTCGAAATGAATCGTTAACATGCTAAGATAGCAACATGTTCACGGCATTTTATTGAGCAAGTAAGAATGCCCGATTTCCTGCGGCCCTGTCTTGCAGCTTATTTTTAAACATGACATCAAAGATCAGAATGAGCGAGGGCAAGCTAAACCTCTTTACTATTCTTTGAAAGATTCGAAATGACATCTCCAGTTGGTTGCAAGAAGAATTACATTTCAGAGGTCAAAGCACCACGGAAATGAACAGTTCTGGTCTGGCTACTCAACGAGGCCATTCTACTATGTTCTACTAAGATTAGTAGACACATGAAGGAATTTGATGCACTGGTCTGTGGATCATTTCAAATTGTTTCATTCCTTTTGCTGAGAGTTGCAGCAGTTTTTACATCATTTCTATTATTAGAAACATTCATTTTATGGAAATAATACCATGTCACCAAAATACAATCGTGTGTTGGAACAGCTCCACGCCATATACATTTAGTCTTTGAAATTTCCTTTCTGGCTCCAGTCTTTGAGCTAATTAACGCTTAAATTGATTTTGTGAGTCTTGCTTCGCTTGAAGTGTTTGCAAGTCTGTATGTGGAACCGGAAGATATAACTGCGGGATTGTGATGCGAAACCAGTTTTTTGTTTACTCTCACAATATCGATAGTAAAGTTAGAAAGACTTGAATATGCAGTTTTTGTCAGCTTATTGAAAGTGCAAAGGCGTTTGGCAGCAAACCTGAATAAGTAAATAGTAGGTACCAATATTAGGTATGGGAACATTTCGAAAAATTCAACTTTCCTACAAGTGTTTACTAGTCCATATGTGACACTTGTTAGTCTATTTCAATGGAGCCTTTCGTTAGAGAATGATAGGTGTTCCCGTGACGTCTCTTGGGGGGACGATGAGAGACTCTCTACCTCCTTGAATCCCGATTGCTCGTTGGATTAGATGACTTCTCGAGGAACTCTTCTAGCAGCATATTTACTCAGACTTAGGTTCAAAGAAAAGGCATAAAAATATAAACCATGTTGGAGGAGTAATTGAAAGAATTGATGATGGCACATAATTTGCTGAAATCTAGAGCATTAAATTAGCAGCCATTACTCAACACAAAAATAAAGCCATTATCTTTGTTAGGTACTCGACCCTTTCGACAGATTTGCTGAGAACTCACTCAATAGTGCCCGAGTGAAAATGATCAGAGTGCTAGGTTCGCACAGGATAAATGCTGAGCACTATATATTTGTGGTGTGTAGCAAGATAATCATAGAAAACCTTGAAAAATCAATATCTTGCGTTATCTTGAAATTTCTTCAGCCCGCTCTGAACTAAGGACAATAAAAAATAATTAAGAAAATTTATCCTTATACACAGAGTTCCAAGGGACTTATTCGAATGGTTTAGAAGCTCCATCAATCCCATAACAATGGAGAAGAAGAATATTGCGTCGCCGGAGTACGAGAGGGTATTCAGCCGACCGACGCACATTGGGAATGGACTGTGTCTTTCGCGTTCTAGAGATACTCGTCTAAGTCAATGCTGAAAACTAGAGGAAACGATAAATCCCCTTGTCTGACCTTAAATGTCCGATGAAACGCTCAAGACCGTCCTTCGAAGAATATCTGAGAATATCTGCCTTAATAGTCAATATATTTGATATGATATTTAGCAATGATCGTATATGAAGACATTGGATTACCCACGTGAAGGCTTCGTGCAAAATTGAATCAAACGATTCTGTGGAGGATATACGCCAATATTTCATGAACATAAAGGGTTGGTTCTTGGCTAGGTTCATATTTTAAGAACCTAACCGAGACATTTTTTTCTGAGGTCGAAGTTTTCTCCAACTACAAATATTCTTTCAGTAGAATAAAAAATAAGACAAATTTATTTTTGATGTCGATACCATCCATCAGAAGCAACCAATCAACTTCTAATTTTGTGTTATCATTATATAACAGACAAATGTGTGTCGTTCAATGTAAGCACAATTTTGCGTTCTTACAAGTCCAAATTTCAGCAATATGTAAGAAGTCCTTCCCAGTGTCTCGTGAGAATATGATTGGCACGATTGATCATCAGCATTCTCTGTACACCCTCGGGATGGGGAGTGGTGATCTATCTGGTTACAAGTCCAAATACTGAAGATGAAGTTTCTGCACCTTCACTAGATCCCAGGCATTCCAAAGGATACGAGGGATTTGATGGGAAAACTAAAGTGATCAACTCATCCCAGATGTATCAGTTTTTTCTGAGAGTGATGATGTCCGATTCACAGGAAAAGTGCTTGTTTTTTTTACAGTTAATTTTTGCTGTCCATACCATCAATAAGAAGTACACAATCCACATATAATTTTGTGTTATCATTATATAACAGACGAATGTGTGTGGTTCACTGTAAGCACCCTTTTATGGCGTTCTTACAAGTCCAAATTTCAGCAATATGTAACAGGCGAATCGCTGCGGTAAAATGTAAGCACACAGTTTTTTTTGAGTGCGCTAACAAGTCCTTCCAGGTGTCTCGTGAGAATATGATTGGCACGATTGATCATCAGCATTCTCTGTACACCCTCGGGATGGGGAGTGGTGATCTATCTGGTTAAGAGTCCAAATACTGAAGATGAAGTTTCTGCACCTTCACTAGATCCCAGGCATTCCAAAGGATACGAGGGATTTGATGGGAAAACTGAAGTGATCAACTCATCCCAGATGTATCAGTTTTTTCTGAGAGTGATGATGTCCGATTCACAGGAAAAGTGCTTGTTTTTTTTACAGTTAATTTTTGTTGTCCATACCATCCATCAGAAGTAACCAATCCACTTATAATTTTGTGTTATCATTATATAACAGACGAATGTGTGTGGTTCACTGTAAGCACCCTTTTATGGCGTTCTTACAAGTCCAAATTTCAGGAATATGTAACAGGCGAATCGCTGCGGTAAAATGTAAGCACACAGTTTTTTTTTAGTGCGCTAACAAGTCCGTCCCGGTGTCTCGTGAGAATATGATTGGCGCGATTGATCATCAGCATTCTCTGTACACCCTCGGGATGGGCATTGGTGATCTATCTGGTCACATGTCCAAATACTGAAGATGAAATTTCCGCACCTTCACTCTATCCCAGGCATTCCAAAGGATACGAGGGATTTGATGGGAAAACTGAAGTGAGCATCTCATCCCAGATGTATCAGTTTTTTCTGGGAGTGATGATGTCCGATTCACAGGAAAAGTGCTTGTTTTTTTTACAGTTAATTTTTGTTGTCCATACCATCCATCAGAAGTAACCAATCCACTTATAATTTTGTGTTCTCATTATATAACAGACGAATGTGTGTGGTTCACTGTAAGCACCCTTTTATGGCGTTCTTACAAGTCCAAATTTCAGGAATATGTAACAGGCGAATCGCTGCGGTAAAATGTAAGCACACAGTTTTTTTTTAGTGCGCTAACAAGTCCTTCCCGGTGTCTCGTGAGAATATGATTGGCACGATTGATCATCAGCATTCTCTGTACACCCTCGGGATGGGCATTGGTGATCTATCTGGTCACAAGTCCAAATAGTGAAGATGAAATTTCCGCACCTTCACTCTATCCCAGGCATTCCAAAGGATACGAGGGATTTGATGGGAAAACTGAAGTGAACAACTTTTCCCATATGTATCACTTTTTTCTGGTGGTAATGATGTCCGATTCACAGGAAAAGTGCTTGTATTTTTTGACAATATTTTCTTTGTCGATACCATCCCTCAGAAGTTGCTAATCCACTTCTTAATTTGGATTTAGAACTATATATCAAAAGATTGAGCGGGGTCAATGTAATGAAACATTTTTTCGGTCTTGCAACTGCAAATTCGTGGAAGAAAAACTGGTTTCAACATTCTTCCTCTGCCAACCCAAAATGTGTAAAGCATGTGATGGGCAAACTCGAATGCATGACTGCCATGTGTCCCCGATATCTATGTTTCTTCTTGGGATGGCGACGAACGACTATCGGAAGAATCACAGGAGAACCAGAAGCCAGATAGTGCTTGAGAATTTCCTTGCACATCAGAGTGACGAAGTCAGCAGCCCATTTTGCATTTTGAGTTTACGAGTTGCTGTAGTAAAATAAAAGTGCAATGTTCTTTTAGCAGTGGCATTTACAATTCTTAATATTGATGTCTTCAACATCTTCTTCCCAGACATCCTAATGTTTGTAAGTCATTTCGTGGATGGCTGGGAGTTCGCACTGATATTTATGCCATCTCCTGTGAGGAGATGAGTAATTGTTCGTCGAGAACAGGCGATCTAGTTAATGCTTCCTATTTTTCGATGTTGTTGCTTCCCGACTGATGATTTTAAGCCATTTTGCAGTTTGGTATTACGCGTAGAGTATAATATAGTCAGTTGGTAGTGGTACAGCTTCATGTACACTTTTTTTGTTTTCAGCTCCGCGTATGGAAGTAGAAAATCTTGAAGAGGGTTACGGATTTTCGTACATACTTTAGGGTGGTACCTCCCATGCAGTCCTTTTCAATTACAATCCAATTCAGACAGGTCTGTTTTGAGATAGATGCGAGGAATCGATGAATAGCTGCCTTCAGTTAAGATCCCATGAACAGAATAAAGTAGTGTTACAGTTTTCAAAAATAGCAGCGCGAAATTTATTGAAATATTCGAAGTTTTATAATTTTACCTCGTTAAAAGAATTCCGGGTTTTTTTTCTTTAATTCTGGAATTCAGCAGAAAATTATTGTAATATTTTAATTAAGCACTTCTGTAATATCTGTTTAGAAAATTTTATACATATGGTATTTTAGACTGCTTTGAATAATAGTTTATTATACTTTCTTTCATTGAATATAAAATTATAAATCTTTTAGCAGCATATTAAAATGGTTTACTCTACTATTATCTTTAATTTTATTTTAATGCCTCTTTTTTCGATCCTTAAATATTAAACTTGCTAAAACTTTTACTTTTCATATAACTAACAAATACTTCATACATTGGCACAAAAAATACATAAGTTTAAGATCGATTTCTGATGTCTCAGACTTCAGAAATAGATTCCAAACTTTATACACACTCGCAATTTTAAATGAAAATTGCTGAAATGCCACAAAAAAATAATATATGCAATTTATTATGCAACTATTTACTGTTTATGACAATTTTTTTACATTTTCTGTTCTTTTTTTTTACTGATCATAAGAGAATATCGCTTATTTAAAAAGCGATATACTGCAATTAAGAAAATTTTATTGAAAAATAAACGGTTTGCGAAAGTCTGTCCAGCATTTACATCAAGAAGTTATACAGATTGAAAGAAGGAAAAAAACTGATGAATTTAAAGAAGGCAGTTTAAGTACAAATTTAATTTGTTAACATTTATAATTATTTAAACCTGAAAATCAACAGTATTAAACATTTTTAAATTATTTTTAATCCATTATATGAGCAACCTAGGCGCAATTTTTTATTATAATAAAAATTTCCAATTTATAGAAATATATGTGTCAAAAATTTATTTTGTTATCCGTTACATGCAATATAAGTATATTTTAACATCTCTGCAACTCTCTAACTTTTCAAACTATTCCCTATTTGAAGGGTAAATATATACAATTTGGCTTTTGTTTGAAACTAAACAATGCTCTCGTACCTGGAAAACCAATTTTTTCTGATAAATTGAAACTAATTCTTTGATAAATTCGGTTTTGCTAACCGTATAAAATAACATGGAAAGTAGCTTTGGAAAACAAGGCGACATTCTAAAGGAAAAATAGCAATTAAAATACAAATTTTTTATTTCTAAAAGAAAGAATTGTATGCATCTTTGTCGCAACTTTAACAAATTATATACAGATTTAATAATGCTTTACGCAAATTATATACTTTTTAAAACAATCACAAAAGTTCATATCGTCATTATTTTTATTATGATTGCTATGAACTAAGCAATATTTTTTTCAGGATATTACCTGTAGAAATTGATATGAGAGCGTGAGACATTTTTAATCGGGTGCTGTGATTAGTCCGAAAAATACACAATTCGGAATATGACAAAAGCTAGCGATGATTCACAGAGGTGAGACACGCTCGTTTTGGATTTGTTTATTTAAAGTTCACTGAAAAACCAGGGTAATAGTTGGAAACTGCATTCTTTTTTATTAAACCACTAAGTTTCCAAATATGTTAAAATAATTTGAGATTGGTTGAACATACCGAATAAAATTGTTCCTGGTTATAGAATTATAAATTATGAAAAGACAGAGAAGTTCCTCTAAGTCTGATTTAAAATACTGCAGCGAAATTGATTTTACACTATCAAATTTCATGAAATTTAATAACATACCATGCCACCAATCTACACGATTTCACTTTGTATATAGATAAATTGTCTCTTATCGAATTTTGATCTTCTTTTGATCAGCATTCGATTTTTGAAAGGTTTTAGAATAATGCAATCTTTTCAAAAATGAAATGTAACAGATTCCATAAAAGGAATGAATTAATATTTATTTAATCGCATCGTATCTCGAAATTACTTATGTAAAAAAATAAATGGAAAAAGAGCGTTTGAGGTTTTATGTATATTTCAATTCAAATCATTTTTTAAGGGGAATGTACCCATTGCCCTAAATAATAAAAGGAGCTTCCGTACTGGAGTATGTGGGAAGAATAAGATGGATTTTAATTTTTTTGAAGCAACTATTCATTGCGTCATTTTGCCACAAATAAAAAATACCTCGCTCACTTTTTTTCCCCATGTTTAACGACTCCTTTAAATATTTTAAAGCATGAAGGAAAAGATGAAAATTTCAAGTCAGGATTAATTCAAGCACTTGTGGTGAATAGTTGAAAGGAAACGGTAATGGATATCCTCATTAATGGTCAAACACATATTAGTACCGTTTAGCTAAGAGTGTATCTCACGTATGTGTTTGTTTTGGATTATAATACTTTTAGAATTAAGCCATCTATCATCAGCATTTGTAACTACAGATCACAGTTTGCTGATAAGAGCAAAATGGTTTTCTACGGGAAAATATTAGATCGAAAATAATAAACACATTCTTAATATCTGTGATTTCCAGATGGGAGCTGACTTCTTAATCTCGAAGAATAAGTGAGAAGAATGCATTGCGATTAAAAGAAAAATTCTGAAACGTTCAAAAAATTAAATGTGTTAATTTTTTTTACAAACTTTCGATTAGTTCATTGTTTCGAAAACTCGATCTAAAAGAATCGGAACTCATTCAATGCAAAATTAAATATTTCTGATTAATAAGATTGGCGAAATTTCGCATTTTTCTAAGCCAAAGAAGTGGTAATGTCTTAATGAGAAATTGCTTTCGACAACAGCATTTCTCCAATACACTTAAATACTGGAGTCTGCCCTTAGAATACCCGTATACGTAAAACTTTGGCTACGGAAAACGAATTAACTCGTTCTTCCTGAATTATCCAACATCAAAATATTTGTACAAGAATGTGACTGGCATATATAATTTATACGTTAATATATGTCTGCAGAATATTTTTACTTTTCTTCCACTTATGTTACATAAATTGTCTAAAGATAATAAATTTAACGTCTCTCTTTTTTTTATCTTTATGGAGCTTGCATCTAATTCGTATACAAAACACAATGACTTAACATGAGCTTTAACGGTCATAAAGTTCGAAGTCCTTTCAGAGGTTTAAGAAGAGAAGTTCCGTACTTATTTCTAAAAATCAAATCAATGAAAAAAAGTATTTCTTGAATTTAACATTCATTGGCAGACGATTCATAGGCCGGTTAAAATGTGAAACTCATTATTTGGAAGTGAGTTATAAGGAAACATTAAATTTGTAGATATATTTATAGCATGCATTGGCAGCGAGCATTAGCCTAATTTCATTGAATTGCTATTTGATATACTTGAAATCTAAACTAAAGTATAAGTATACAAGTGCGTGCATTGAATTTATTTCAGGGCATGCAATTTGTCAATCAAAGATAATGATTCAAAAATTCATAGTTTGCAATCAATTACGGGACTTCGCTATACAGGGAGAACTTCATTGAAGGAAAAAATATTTTAGAAATTAATTAATAGGCAATTTAAGCTTGCTAATTCCTTTTCAGAGAGAAATTTGGGATATTCGACAACTGATATAAAATAATTTAGGTTGTTCATATATCTTGGTTGTGTAGAAATATCGTTTTAAAGAGAACAAATTTATATGATCGCAGTAATAAAATGTTCTATAATTTACCGTGAATTGCGAACTTCTAGTGATGAAAACGTTTATGAATGAACCTTCTCGGTGGACGGATCTTAAATCCGAGATTTCTCGTCACTACATTTCAAGAAATTAGATGCTTTGAAGATAAATGGCATTTACGAGAAAAATTCATATTTCGACTAATTCTGAAATGTAAAACAATAGCTTATAGTGTATCTCTAGATAGACACTGTCTTTTGAATTGCGTGAAATGCAAGTTTTAATCTTAATTATAATTTCGAAAGTATATTTAAAGAAATTTTTATGTTTTGAAATCTATATTGGCCAGAATTTTATATATATATATCCAATCCGAATGAAGGATAATTATGAATTTCAACTTTCAGAACAAAATACAGCAGTTGATTTAGAAGCAAGAAAATTGAATAATTTCATCAGAAGTGCTATCAGACAACGAGTACTTTTGTGTAATGAATAAATCTGCTACTTTACTTGTATTCTTGCAGTCCTCAAACAGATATTATTAAAAGTGCTTTCACCTAGTGCAGCCAACGATGTATTAGAAACTATTATAGAGCACAATAGTTTTAAATATGTTCATACGAGAAATATCAAAAATGGTTTGTATTAGAAGAAGTATGAACCAGTTTAGAAAAATTCCACTGCTTAACAAGAAACATCCACGGCGAGAAAATGACATTCATTCAAACCTGTCGAGGGAATTATTACGAGTATTACATATTAAAAGTGCATTTTTGAAACAACTGTAAGTACAAATTTTGTTTCAAATTGTTTGATCCCAGTACAGCTATCATTTTGAGTAAATTAATTAACCTTCTGAACTACACGATAAAAATAAGATCAATAACACGTCAGATAAGTTTCTTCATTTACAGGGTTAGGTACAGCAGTTTAAGGTATTTGACATGTACACAGGGCGATATGAATTGCAAAAAAGCATCGGTTAGTTCTTGATCAAATTTTTTAAAAAATATTTCTTCGTCGAAGACGATGTCATGTTAAAAATAAAAAATAAATATATATTTGCATTTTAACATTTAGTGCTCCGTCGTCTCCGCTATGGGGAGCTTAAATTGCATGCATACTTAACCATCAAATCGCATACGATATAATTTATTCGAAAAATTTAGACAGGATTTTACTGAGATCTTTACTACATGTTTTGTTTGCTAATCAAACTAATTGCGTACTCTTTTAATGAATTAAATTTCTGAATGTGGCATGCAAAGTCCAATATGCATCAAATTAGTTTTTTCAGAGCAAAGGGTTTAATTCTAATTACTTTATCTAAAAGGTTTTACTTTCCGCACGATTGTATCTTATTTAAACATCAGAACTCGCTACATAGAAATGTCGAATATTTTTTATTCCTCTCAATAAATTTGCAGCTGGTCTGTCATTGTGAAACTTATCTTATTTCTCCCCAGTAGAAAATGCATACAGCTCTTTTGCTGGCTTATATTATGCGAAAGTACTTAATCCTCTCGATCAGTCTGGCAACGCTTCGTTGTTTTCCTGATTCTTTTGCAGTCTTTTTGTTCGAAGACCTTTGTTAGTGGATTTTTTAAGTTTTACAGATAATTAAATTTGACCAGCATAATTATATAAAAGTACGTCTTAATTATATTCAACCTGCTGATGTAATCAGACAAGGCTGTATAAGCTAAACATTCATTGTTTGATGTCCTGTTATAAGAGCTATTCTCGCTTGACACAAAAATGCGATACTATTTAGTGAAGGTTGTTTTTTTTTTTACTTTTAAGTATAAGATAAGTTGCAATAATTAATATGAAACCGTTTTGATAAGTATTCTTCGGTTAAGACATGAATTTTTTCAAATGAAAAGGAAAATATCATATATATAATGGCCTGTAAACCGAAACCTTTTGAGCTCAAGAAACGAATTAGAGGCAAGAGACCTGGCAGAAAATGGGAAGAAATAGAAATTCAGAAAAACGTCTTGCAACGAAGTTTGGGCACAATGACAGTAAGGTGCTCTTGTTGACTATGAAACACACCTCTACTACGGAAAGAATTGTGTCCAGTGCATCGGAAATTAGACAAAAGATGGTTTCTTCTGACCCAAGAGTAAATTGCTCAACGCCTTTACCTACAGGAACGGAAAAGTTTAAAAGGCTTTCTTTTGTCGAAAGGAGTAAAACTTATCGATGCCATGAATAGTACGGTTTATTACTAAAATATGTAGCTAAAAGATTAATTGATTTATTATGTTATTTTTCGCTTTGCAGTCGCATGAATGCTATCTAGCTGATAAAATGTGGTGAATTTCAAATAAATAAATGAACTTTAATTTTATTACCACCTTTTTTTATATAAAAAACATTTTAATAGTGACATTATATAACAA
>BGPR01044585.1:696-12569 GCA_013235015.1 Araneus ventricosus | reverse complement strand
ATTTACAGACTTGGTTCCTGTGTATAAGGATGGCCCATGGGGCCATCGAAGCACCCCATATTTTAACCATATCTTTGCGCATGCGCAGTACGTTTTTCATTATATCTCAAAGGTCTCTGCGTCACATAACTTACTTTTAAGGAAAATAACAATTTTTTATTTATGATCAGGTGAAGAGAAACTGAAATAAACCTGAAATTTGCCACATGTCTCCGTCATAATCTCATCAAGATGTTTAAAATCGATTGCAAAATTTCACACACAGAAGACTAAAAAGCAGAAAATAAGTATTTAAAAAATAAAATTTAATAGACCACGTTTTCAAAACGGACTAAAGTATAAATAATTCTTCTAGCCCCTTACAGATTTATAACCCCATACAGATTTAAAACGAAAAACGTGGGGCGCATGCAATATTTAATAGTAAGGAGTGTAGGGAGTAGCTGTCGTTGAGAAAACTCACACAACAGTTCATATCATTTCCATTGCAATAAAATTGTTAGTGAGTGAAATAAACTATTTATACATCAATTATCTATTACATGCGCCCCACGTTTTTCGTTTTGAATCTGTATGGGGTTATAAATCTGTATGGGGCTAGAAGAAATTATTTTATACTTTTTAGTCCGTTTTGAAAACGTGGTCTATTAAAATTTTTATATACTTATTTAAATTGTTCACAGTGCCTCACCTCCTATTATTGAGTATATTTGAACATTTCTGTTATATGAATAGTATGTTTCATTCATGTTCATTATTTAATCTGGAGTGCCTTTTTTCCCTTTTTAAATAAAAACATAGAACTTACCCTTTCAAAATTCATGTGTGTAGAGGGAATTTTAATTTATACCGTGTCATTTCTCTGTCCGAAAAAATTGAAGAGAAATCTCCCAAGCATTTTTAAAAACTCTTTGAAGTAAATGATATTTTATATATCCTTGGTGAATTCCAAAAAAATATTCGGAAAAGCACAAATCCGCGAATTAGCGACTAAACTAAGGTCAACAAATGATGTTCTTGATAAATATCTTGTCTTTGCTCAGTGTCTTAAACCCTAAATGCACTCGTGTTTGCTTTCGCCAACGTCATTTGCCTTCATCCATCTAGTTTCTTGCATTTCTCATTTCTCGCTCCTTAATTTCTTTACCCCATAATTTTTTAAAGCACATTTTATTCACAATAGGACATATCCATAGCTACTAAATGCCTCGTTTTTGCCATGAAATGCAACCGGTGGCCAATGAGCCGCAAAAAATCACCCGCGACTTGGACGCCGAGCGATCGGTTTTTTTTTTGAAATAATGAATCAACTTACTTAGGGTGTACGAAAACGATCTATCTGAAAGAATACAACTTCCCGAAGGGTGTTTCAGAATTTGAAAAAAAAGTCGTTTTGTTTCAGAGTTTGTAAATTAATGAGTTAATTTGTAACAATAAATGTTTGAATTGTCCGCCCGGAAAGAGAAATTTTACTTTGCATGACTGTTTAACCCTCTGAAAGCCACAGTGCTTTGAAATCTATTTCTTTTAAAACCCAGAACGGCCGAAGACAGAAATTAAAGTAGGTAAACATTTCCCTCCCCCTTCTGGTAAGCAAGAGGTCATTTGCGTCGTGTGGGGTTCTTTTACCGTCTCCTTTATCGTATCCAAATCCTTGCTGACTGAATAGGGGTCGTTTACAAATTGTGATAAAACTATATATTTTCAGTAAAATATTTTTTAAAAGCTTTATTTTTTACTGCTGTATAGGATTAAAACAGTAAAAGACAAATTTGATGCGAAAACATGATATTAGATTTTAATGAGCATGAAGGTACCACTTTAAAATCACTGCTGCGTCAGAAAAATTTGATCATTTAAGAGTTGTATTTTTTTTTATTTCAAGAATGTACTCATCTAGATAACTCACTGTAAGCAAGTAATATATTAAATTTATTAAAACCTAAAATAATTTTGATTTAGGTAATTATAAAGAAATTTATTTCCAGAGCAATTGCTCCGATTTATTTATTAGTATCTAAAAGAGAAAAAAGTTGAAAATTATCATTAAGATAAACGTATAAAAAGCAAAATTATTTCCAGAGTAAATAAATAAAAATTTGCTATAAAATACGGAATTTAAAATTACAAAGCAGAACAAAAAAGGCGACACCGGACAGAGCATATTTATTTGGGCATTATATTCTCTTTTTAGGTGAAACTTACTATTTATAAATATTGTTGGTATACTGCTAAAAGTAACGAAGTCAGAACCTGTTCCTTTTCCTTACAAATACCTTTTGAAGGCGCACGATTGTTATTAAATAAAAAATCTAATTGCTACGAAGAAAAGAAAAATGTCGAATTTTAATGAATGTAACAACTAAACCCCGGGTATTCTAATCAACGGGAACTTTTAATTGCATTATTGTTTTAAAAATTACATTTTCTGACTTGAACAGCACAATGAATATCTAATATCTGCCAATATTCAAATGATCTGTAAGATTTTGTTGAAGTACGAATATTTAATTCATTCCATTTTTAATTTAGAATTTTAGAATAGCTTCGCCTTGATTAATGACTTTCCTCTTAAACAGCTGTCTCAGAACTGCTTTCATTTCTGAGTCACGTCCAAGAAAAATAAATCAAACAAACAATTAAAAAATAAATCAAACAATCAATTTAAAAAAAAAAAAAAAAAAAAAAAAGAGTTCTTTTAGAGTTTTTCGAGACAAACATTTTTTCTCATTACGCCATGTGTCTAAGCCTAACGGTTAAGGAGTTATTCGAGTTTGAAATTTTATTTTCGTTTCCTCTCGTCATTCACTTTCCAGCTTCTGAAGAGAGCGGACGTACTTCTATCGCGTTCTCGTTATTCCAAAAGGTTGAGAAGTTACTCGAATTTCAAAATTTATGAAATAATAAATACTTCTTTCACCAAAGTTGGTGATTTTTTTTTTTCGCTGACGTGTAAAATTTGAGTTTGCAGAAATCTTTACTATTCCCGTCTGAAACCTTCCTTGTCTTTTCCTCCGTGAATTTTACTGTTCTGGTGATGACTGTTTAAAGCATATTAAATTAAATCATATGTATACTATTCTTTAGCAAATTTCATTGGCTTTCTGCTAGTTATAAATTTTTGCTGAAGAATATTTTAGATTCAGAGTTATGAATTTTTAAATAAATTAACCCAGTTTGCACCAGTAACATATTTTTTTAAGCCGTACAATTTATCGTGTATAATCAATGTTAAATGAAATAACTTTTTAAAACATAGAAGGGAATGAGTTAATTTGTAACAATAAATGTTTGAATTGTCCGCCTGAAAAGAGAAATTTCACAGTCAATGACTGTTTAAAGCATATTAAATTAATAATCTAGTTTTAAATCGACTTGCGCCGAAAGTGCAAGTTCGCCGATCACATTAACCCTAGAGAAGGCAGGTGAAATGCGTTTTCGACGGAGGAAATGCAACCCTTCCGTCTGGCTCGGCATAGCAATTTGAATTTTTTCCGGCACGTACATTCGCCTACTCTTAAAACGGTGAAAAACGAGTCGATATATTTTAATTCTGACAGTATTGATATGAAATTTTCCCGAGATTGTTTTTCTGTAATATGCTCAATGTTTCCCTCTAAAAAATTAGCTTAAAAAATCTCATTCCAACTCTGAAAATGCATGCTTTAAAAAGATTTATTTTTCGCTAACACATTTTAGAGTTTCAAAACTTCGATTCACAAAACTGTAATGATACATTCAAAATGACATTAGCTTCAGAATAAGGCCAGAATTTCTATTCTTATTAACACTTCCTTCATATATATTATTATATATGAATAATCCCAATATTTATATGAAATTTTTATTTCTATACTAATATTTATATAATAATAATGTGGGTATTAGATTAATAATGGGTATTATATAATTGAGGGAGAGGTGATTATTATTAGCTTTTAGCAATGGAAGGAAAAAAAAAAACAAGCAATGAAATATTTGAATGATCAATTGACATTGTCAAACAGTCGAATTGAATGTGATAGAACAAGAGTCTATTTGAAAAAATTACAAGAACCGCCAGGCAAAAAGCTTATTGAAAATTCTCAAATATAACCGTCTACACTTTCACTTCTCATCAGTGTACACTCCGAGTTGTGACTAAAACTTTATGAAGAAGGTCGTGTAGTGTAGGTTTTAAAAATAAGATTGAATAGATAAATTTAGTTTTCAGTATTATTGAGATTCTGGGTAGGATAGTGCAGGCAAAATCCCTTTATGAAAGCACACTAATCGAGTTCTATACTTAAGTTTTTGTCGAACATTTCTTTCAGACCAATTCTTTCTAAATTTTTACATCATTATTAAATCGACAAATATAAAACCACTTATTCGATTTTTTTTAACAAAGCAATTTTTGACCGATACATTAAAGATAGGATAATTTTAATCTTGTTTTGCATCGACTTTCATTTTTTGGTTAAACTGGAAGCATTTATTCTTACAAAAGAGACCAAGAAACTTCAAAAAATGATGTTTCATAAAGATTATTTTTTTTTTTGTTTCAATCGCGGATGAATCCAATTGAAATTACAAATTGCTTAGTTAATTATAAATTATTATTTAATTACATAAATGAATAAAATTAATCTTCAGGAATATTTTTTTTACTTTAAAAATAAACAAAATTCCCATTTTCCTGAACATTTTCTGAAGTGTTACCTAGACATCACAGCACTGAAAAACAAACACCCTCTGTCTTTCTGGACACAATTATTATGAAAAGGAATGAGAGGGGATATATATATATATATATATCCAAATATAACTAGTATATAATCATACAGAAATAAAGTAAACAAAACATATCAAGAATTAAATCTTATACCAAAAAGTCATTATTTGATCAATACACATCAATTTTAAATAAAATCTAATAAATTGAAATTACTAAAGATACCATAAACAAAAAAATCAAGTTTAAGCATTATATGTCAACAAGTGAAAGAACACTGTTGTTATTAAAAATAATGAAATAGGTAATCCAAGTAAATGGAGTTTTCAACAATTAATATAGCAGCTTGGCTGTGGACAAGCTTTAGCCAGGTTAAATTAATTTTGCTGTATATGCACATTCTAAAAAATGGCTATAAACCAACTGCTAATTAATCCAATCTTACATAAAATAATCACTAAGGAGACCCCACGAACAGAAAACAGTAAATAATTTTTCATTTTTTATGGTTTTTTGTATTTTTGCATTATAGACATAATGATACTTGGAAGAATATCATTAATACATTACTAGGCAATAATAAGACAAATAAGAAGATACATAAATACAACCAAAACTAAGAATCAAAAATAAAACAATCTAAAAACTAATAAGACAAATAAGAAGTTACACAAAACACCCACAACTTTGAATTAAAAATAAAGCATTACAGATACCATGAATAACAAGTAAAACACTTATGAATTAAAAATACAAAGATACATAATAAACACAGACAAAAATATCCTACAAAGGAACTACTTTTTATCTATAATTTGTTCTTTAAAATATTCATATCATTATTATCATATTACTTTTTGTATAATTTTTTACACTTAAGGTGCTATATATATCAGATACAGATATGTTTACACTTCCAGAACCTATCTATTTTTTCCAGACTGTTCCTGTTATATAGGAAACTTTTTATAAAATAATCGAATGAAATAAACATTCATAAAACTTACTTCGGATTTAGTAGTTATAGTCGTGGAAATGAGTGATACAGGAATGTTTTTATAACATAAAAATCAAACCAGTACCAGACACCACCATGTAACTAGCTTAGAGTCCATTCCTTGTCGAAATCCACTATTTTTTAAGAAAATTTGAATTTTTCAGGAAAAAGATCTAAAAACACTTTATTAATGAGAAATAGAGTTTATAAACAATATGCCTAGTCATAAGTTGCGTGTCAGAAGTGAAAGATATTAGCAGCTATTGAGAAAAAGGGAAAAATGAGTCTGCGGTGGCTCGTCTCGTGGGAAAAAAATGTGTGTAGTTTCACAGCTATTTTTTCCCAAATATGAGAGTATACCCTTAAATATTATATCAAATTGATCAGTGGACTGAGACGAAGCTTTTATGACAGACAAAGATGCAAAAGAAATTATTTATGTAGGCTGAGACTCCAAAAAACTTTTGAAATCCACTATTTTTTAAGAAAATTTGAATTTTTCTGAAAAAAGATCTAAAAACACTTTATTCATGAAATTGAAAAAGGCAATCCAAGTATATGGAGTTTTCAACAATTAATATAGCAGCTTGGCTGTGGACAAGCTTTAGCCAGGTTAAATTAATTTTGCTGTACAAACCATCGCTGTTATTAAAGTTGTTGAAAAAACAAACTGGGTAGTTTACCCTAAAATGAAAGAATTTAGAAAGAAAAGTTATGCAAAATCCCTTGAAAGAATGCTTGGGAGATCTCTCTACATTTTTTGAGACAGAGAAAAGACACTTTAAAAATTAAAATTCCCTCGACACATGAATTTTTTTTAATATTCAAAAGATTGGGTTCTATTTTTTTTTTATATTGAAAAAAGAAATCAGATACAGATATAAAATGAACGTGAATTTAAAGAGTGCATTCATGTCAGGACACAACAGTTACTGGATATTCAAATTATATTTATACAGATAACATTGTTAAAAACATACCCCATTCTCTATTATATTAAAAACCATATAAATTTGAGCAACACATGTACATTACACTTTTGCAAGGACACAATACTGGATATTCAAATATATATACACAACACTGTTGAAAACATACACATTTCTCAACTATGAACCCCCAGTATCATATATATATACACACAACACTTCTGCATGGACGCAACAATTACTGAATACTTTTTTTTATATTCAAAATTATTTAAGTATATACACTTGCTAACATTGTGAACTTACCCCATTCTCAATTATGAAAAAAACATATAAATCTCTGCATATGTATATGACACTTTTGAATATACATAACAGTTACCAGTTAGTCTTATAATTCAAAGTTTCACTTGACAATTTTCATAAAAAGAAAGCATTGTATTATTGTAATAAAAAATAACATTACTATTTTTCTCAAAAAAATATAGGTACTACTTAATTCATCAAAAAAGAAATGGTAATGTTATTCATTTCCTCTTGATTGGTTTTTTGTATTGCATTCTCATTTTTGGTTTTTTATTTTTCTCAGTTGAGAGTTTTAAAAATGTGTTAGGATGCATAGTGAATGTGTAAAGCTCTATAGAACCTGTTCAGAATAAAAAAAACATGACAGTTATGACCTCTCAGCAATTTTTTTTAAAAAAAAAAAAAATAAATAAATCAGATACAGATATGTTTTACACTTCCAGAACCTATCTATTTTTTCCAGACTGTTCACTTATATAGGAAACTTTTATACAATAATCAAATGAAATAAACATTCATAAAACTTACTTCGGATTTCATTACTAGTTATTCTCATGGAAATGAGTGATACAGGAATGTTTTTATAACATAAAAATCAAACCAGTACCAAACATCACCACGAAAACTAGATTAGAGTCCATTCCTTGTCGAATTCGAATCTGATCGACGATGAAAGAAACAAAATGTTGTAATATATGAATATATATTTTGCAGTTCCAAGTGTACGAAAAGAAATCGGTTCTCTGAAACAAAATGACTTTTTTAAAATTCTGAAACACCCTTCGGGAAGTTGGTAGTTTCACACAGGTCATGGGCGATTAGTTTTTTCATCGAACAACAATTTCATGAAAGACGATGTAGCCCACATCCTGCGTGTGTGCTATTTTTCACTCAGCTGTACAAATCATTCCGAAATATCGAATGCTTATCCGGGAGGGTCGGTGAATGCCATTCGTCTAGACAGTACAGAAATCGAACCAAAACATTTTCGTGGGTATTTAATTTCGACTATCCCAACAATAATGCTAGACATCTGCAATCTATTCGGCAAATAAATCCATGTATTCTGAAGGTAACGGCTCAAAAAAATCATCCGAGTATTTACTTGCATCACTTGTTCAAAAATGCCTAGTCATGGGGGATTAAATTATTCGATCGAGTTGAAAGTGTACACAATTAAACGAAATATTTTCATGCGCAGTTATTTGATTTAAAAAAGAAATCATTCGGGGGGGGGGAATAACGATACGTTGATTAAACATTTAAGAAATTATAAGAATTCTTGGAAAGTTGACTAGGAGAATGAAAACGGAAATACATAAGCAATCGAATCTTCGCGAGCCGTTGCCAAACGGTAGACAGATTGCGTCTAATCTTAGAAACATGTCGTTATCTGCTTGAAAATTTTAAAATGTTTTATTGAAACACAAATAAAGTCGATACTGTGAAATTTTTATGTAATTTAAAAATATTCTGCTTGATCCTCAAAGCAATTTTGCCTCACTTCAAAATTCTGAGTGGATTTGCGTACCGCCGGAAGCCCGACACATGAGCGTCCGCTCTCTTCAAAAGCTGGGCAGTGAATGACGAGACGGAACGAAAAAAAAATTTTCAAACTGAATAACTCCAACGTTAGGCTTAGACCATGATGCAATGAGAAAAAATGTTTGTCTCGAAGAACTCAAAAGAACTTTTTTTTTTTTTTTTTTTTTATGTTTGTTTGATTTATTGTTTAATTGTTTGTTGATTTTTTTTTTAAATTGTTTGTTTGATTTATTTTTAATTGTTTGTTTGATTTATTTATTTATTGTTTGATTTTTTGTTTTTGTTTTTTTGTTTTTTTCGTTTTTTTTTTTTTCAGAGATATTTTAGTTTTATATTATATATTCTTATTTTTATATAAGGACCTTTTTTTATTATAAAAGAACGCTAGCTTGGTCGAGTTCATTCTTTGACTTGCATTCAACATCAATAATGATTCATCTACTGTCCTTTCCGTCGTGACAATGGACCTTATGCACAGTTTGGGTTCGAGAGATAGAAAAATCAGCTGTGGAGAATAAAACAAAGTGAGCGCCTATTCTTTTACTAGTATAATTGGTATGTATTCGACGACTGAAATATCAATTTAAATTTTACCTTCGATTTTAGTGAAGTATTTGTCCATAAATTTAGCTTAAATTATTTCTTAGTGTCAATCGATTTAGGACTGTTTGTTGTAATCTTTCATCTCTTCAGAAATACTGATGTGCTTCTGATGTGACGATGTTCTTTTATATTGTAACTCTTAATACATAATCTTTATCTCGGTGTTTTTTAAATATATTTGAGTTTCAATCTATTTCACATTAATTGAATAACTGATTATGGCCATTTGTCATTATTTCTGAAAAAAAAAAAATGGCTATTTTTAACTTGCTATGCATTCTTATCCAATCCATCTACATGATTTTTTTTTTTTGGGGGGGGGTAATTTGTTTTTTTCCATACAAATAGTTTTTCTTCTTTAAGAAATATATATTGTATTTGCACCTTTTAAAAGAAATCGGATAACATACACATGCTTGTATGTTATCGATATGTAGGTTGTAATAATATATATTTTAAATGTGACATGCGTTGGCTGCTTTTCAATATCAGCAATTTTAAAGGTGTAATCTTAATCTTAGTCGTTCATACTTGAATTTACCTGCTGTTTCAGATTTGAAAAATTATTCCCTTGAAATAATTGTCTTTTCAGGAAGTGTATGCTCAGAATGTATCTATAGCTGAATTTCATGGAATTCTCATTATACTTCACATACGAAGATTTCTTTCTAAATTGGATGCGTGATTATTTAGAAATTTATAACTGATAAGTATTCAGCGGAAATAATAACTTTCTCAACATAAGTAACAAGAAATTATGATACAAATAATAAAGTATTAGGTGTACAACAATATATTTGAGAATAGTAACTGTCAGATAATTGTAATTTTAAATTTTGATTTTGCCTTAGCAAATTCAAAATAAGCTACTACAGTTAAAATAATAAACAATTCTCAACACTAAACAATAACACATCCATTTAAGAAAAAAATTTCCAAGTAATATATTTGATATAATGATAAAAATTACACAATCAAAAATTATACATATAAGGAACTTTCTTCTCAAGAGTAAAATTTATAGTATTATCGCTGAATACTTATCTATTATATAAAACTATCTTTTGAAGAATGTATAATTTGTGTAATTTTTTTTTTTTTTGTTCTTGATTTACTACTGTTTCAGATCTTGAGAATTTATTCTTAAGCAAATAATTGTCTGTTTGGAAAGATGTAGCCTCTAAAATGCGTCTTTGTTTGAATTTCTGACATTATCATTATACTTCTGCAATGCTATGGAAGATTTCTTTCTAATCGATGTGTGGAATTGTTTGTGTTCATTGTTTTTTTATCTTTTAAGCTTTAGTAGCTCAATATTTTGTTGTATGAAGCTAAGAAATCAAAATTTAAAATTACATTTATGTAGACAAGAATTCTATTTTAAATATATTGTTGTACAGCTCAATAAACTTATTTCTTTATCATAATTTCCTTTTAATTATTGTCCCAAAGTAACTGATAAATATCTAGCGATATTATTAATTTTTTTCTTATAGAATATAGTTCATAATACCTACTTTTGTTCGTGCATTGCTCAAACAAAGTAGCCAAAACAAACTGCAAAGAAGAGGCATAAGTTTCCATCATTTCCATTAATGATAAAACAGATTAAAACAATGGTTAGTTAAAAATGAGAAAAGAAAATTTTAAATAAACCTGCACATATGAGGAACTTGTTCGGAGCATTTTGTGTATGCTAGATTTGAGGTATCAGCCTTTCACAAATAGAAGAGGATTAAAGAAGACGGAAACTAATTCAACGAGAATTTTGTTTTACAACAGTTGAGACAAAGCAGGCGAAGAACTTCATACAAGTTTGGGTATGTATAATGAGATATTTATTAAAAAAATTTCAACCGTGTAATTTTGATTAAAATTTAATTTTTTCTTGTTAGTTATTTCCATTCAAAACAATTGAAGAGCCTTTTACATTAAGAATTTTGTAAATTTGTTTTAATTGATTTTCACTTTCTATTCTTTCAAAAGCAAAAGTTGTATATTTCATATATTTATAAATAGTATTTTTTTCTTTTTGTACTTATACAAGATATTTTTACAAATGCCAAAACATATTTTTATTAGATTTAGGCAATAAAAAAACACTATTTCAATTAATGCATGTAATATTTAGCTCAGGTATTGTCTAACGTGACAAAAGCGAGACGGAGGACATCCTCAAGAGAAGAAAAGTCGACACAAACGCAAATGCATCAATCAACCATCCTGTTGCGGAAATCGAAGGCTAAAGACCGGAAAACCGGATTAAAACTGATATGAAGAAAGTTTTGATCTTACTCCGGATAACCTAGACGATAGTAAACGATCATTTTCTCTGGATTTCAAAAGAATCAGTTTGATGCTTTATTATTTTTTAAAAGACATACAGAAACAAAAATTATTTATATTTTTATGATCTGAAATCTGAAATGACAGAGAGTGGATGAGTTTTTTTTTTCAAGATGTCCCAAAGACATGTCCGAACACTCAACTTAGTACAGATTTAATAGTATACAGTAAAATTTCTACTGTGGGTATATGGCTGAAAATAAGGTTCAGTTGGAAAATATACGCTTATGTTTTTAGGAGTAATCTTCTCAGTGTAGAGTTGGTGGGATTGCAATGAATTTCCAACTCCAAACCATCCCTAAGGAACAGAGTTAACTTTAGCAGCTACAGAATCACAAACACTGTGCAAGTGTCTTGTAGGAATTGCTCCTTCAGGGGCATTCTTATTTCTGAAGCTTGGGGAGCAATACGTAACTGAACGAAGTACATCGAA
>BGPR01044581.1:0-12571 GCA_013235015.1 Araneus ventricosus | reverse complement strand
GCAGTGTATCCCTCACTGCCAATGATAAATTTCTCCAAATCAGTTTGAGGTGGGCGCGAATTCGGTGTCACTTTCTGCTGAATGACTTGATTCGGACGAAAATCAACAGGTGGACGACTAGGAATACGAGGCGACAGTTTTTGAGGAACAGCACTGCATCCTTCACTGCCAATGATAACTCTTTCCAAATCAAGTTGAGTTGGGGGCGAATTCGGTGTCAATTTCTGTTGAATGCCTTGATTCGTACGAAAATCAACAGGTGGAAGATCAAGAATACGAGGTGACATTTGTTGAGGAACAGCACTGCATCCTTCGCTGCCAATGATCACTCTTCCCAAATCAAGTTGAGTTGGAAGTGAACTCGGCGCCACTTTTTGTTGAATAACTTGATTTGTACGAAAACCAACAGGTGGTAGCCCACGATCAGGACTGCTTTTCACAACTGTTTGCTGTTTCTGAACTACCAGGTTTTGATGCGAAACTTTAGGCGACATCGTTTCTTGCTGTCTTACTGGAGCCTTAGGCGTCTGTACCATCTGTTGCACGGATTGCTCATCTATAGAGGGTTGTGGCGTCAACTGATCCGTCCTTCTGATTTCTTCATACATCATTTGGACCAGTTTTCGGGCTTCTTCGGCTATTTCCGCTTCCCTCGCCGATGATTCGGTTGTTGGAGAAGTTCCAGGTAGCACCGTGCGGGGCATTTCTGACATTTGAACTTCGTATGGGGGAGGGGGCGTTTTCCTAAAATGCTCTCTGGAACGGAAAAAGCTTACAATGTCTGGAGCTCGTACATTCGTGGAAGTACTTTGGGCTGAAACACTAGTGATCCGACTCAACCGATTAGAGTTTTCACCATTTTCTGATGGCCTCTGAAAGAGTTATAACATTGAATTAGAATTATATTACGGATTCGTGTTGACAAATTTTTAAACCTTTTTAAAGAAAGAAAAATAGTGTGTCTCATATGAATCCAGGGTTGACCCGAGACTTAACCTTTTCAGATCAGGCATCCAGTATGCCTGCTTCCATCAATTCGATAATCAACCCCCTTAAGGGGTCTATTCTGGTACCCCCCGTTGGGTTGGGTTCCGCTCGTTAACAACGGAACCCAATCCAACTCCCAACCCAACCGGGGGTACCAGAATAGACCCTTAAGTCTCGCGCCCGTCATATTGACTTGCATCGAATTATCAAATTTTTAGACTTATAAACTAAAATTTAATCATTAATTAACTTTATTATTTGAAACAAAAATTGCGTAGAATCTATAAGCATATCAAGTATGCCGTGCCTTCTTAGATGAACGGAAACTACAGCCCCTTTCCAAAACAGGAGGGGTCATCTTATTAGATAACAAAAGAAAATGCTACCGTTAAGGGGTTAAAGAGATTTCATGCTATTATTCTTATAGATTCTCGGCTTTCATATTAGTAAAATATATGTAAGATTTTCTCATTTCTATGTTGCTATCTTTTCATTTATTTTGTGTTTCTAAGACATGGATGTTATTCGTAAAGCTGAGATCAGTGACTAATTCTGTTCTTTGGGTTATAATTTGCATTTAATCCTATTTTTAGATTTAAAAGGCTGATAAAGTATTTATTTATCCATTGGGAAGCATTTTACAATGAAGTTTTTGTGATGTTTTATTTTTTTAGTAAAAATATTTGATTCAAAATGTATGTCTACGATACTGGACAAACCAACTCAGCATCCTTGCTGACTCTAAACCCTTTGGGTGAGTCGGTCGGCGTGGGTTATGTATGTATGTATGTAAACCAACTCGGAGTATGTTTTGAGTTGCGTTCTTCTGTGTTACAAGCTGATTTTGGTATATTTAATATGTGTAAAAGTCACTGCGTTTGTCAACGTAATATAAATGACAGCTGTCCGATATCTCAAAACATGTTGCCTTTGACAACCATTATGGTGAAATGTTCGTATACCAGACATATATTTTTAACTTTTTTAACCTACAAGCTTCACATTTCATTTATAAGTAGTACACATAGGTAGTTTGCAGTAGTACACAGTGCGCTAACGGAAAAAATCACTTAAAAATTTGTTAATCTCGACTGAAGGTGTTAATTACAGCTTTATATCCTGCATGATTCCATTAAAAATTAAATGAAAAGAAGCAGTTCGTATTTGTATAATACGTCATTGTCACACAACAGACGTAAATGATTGTTTACTTCCTTCGTGCATCGACATTTTTCCTTCTGCAATTTCTGCTTCTGGATTCGAATAAACCCAGACTAAAAGTATTTTTCAAAACATATTTTATTAGTGCACTATAAATCATTTTTTGTTTTAATAATGTTCTACTTATTAACCATAAATTAATAATTCATTATAATAAAGATAATGAAATTTTGGAAGCAATTTTTTTCTAATTAACAACCAGAAGGCGCCACTGGTTTGGAGCAAAAATTTAGCTAAATTGATCGATTTAAAGATAATCAAGTTCTAAATATTAAAATAGTGTATCTTCATCGAAAATACGTACAAAAATTGTTCGTTATGACAAGGCAATAATTCGTCTAATTTGAATTTTCTGTATATTTTCAATTGTAAAGGATTTATGGAAAAATGAAAATTTCCATCCCCAACCATTTCCACCCCCTTCGAGCTGGATAGCCCATCTAGAACTCGACCGAGATTTTCACTATCCTTACAACATATCCCACGCTGGTTAAATTTAAATCAAAATTACTTCAGTTATCGTGTTCACAAGATAACATGGGGAAAGGCGTTTATATATATATATAACAAATAAGAAACAATCATAACAGAATTGTAAAAGCAACATAATCAACATAAATATTCATAATACAAAATGTCAAGAAAAAAATCTGCGGGAAGAAAATGTAGTGTTTTTAGCTTTGTGCTAGCACTGTTCGCAGAAAACATTATGATTTCTCTAATTTTTTAAAGTTCGTATAGATTTTACTTACCCTGATGAGCATCTGTACGCTTTTACCGATAAACTACAGTCTTTCAGTTTACAATATATATATATATATATAACTTTTTAACGAAGGGTGGTTTCGGATTGTAAGGGTCATGATCGGTGAAGAACTGAAGAAATTTTCCGAAAGTCATGTCATGAGAACCATTGCAATAGGTAGATTTCCTATAAGAAATCTATCTAACTGAATTTTTCGCAACCAGTAACGAATATTTCTTACTTTTTTTGACACATCTGGCGTTAGCATGAAATCGCAGGTAGCTGGTAAATGAAATCGCAGGCAATTCCTGAACTTTCATTGAAATTCATACCTTTTCAACATGTGATCGAAAATTGTACTGAAAGTATTTTCTATCAGTACCTCAAGTTGTACGTTACTTATGATCTTCAGGTGTTTGATAAATTTTTGTAACTTAAGTTCATTTGCAAAATGTTACGTTTTTTGGTTTCCACTAAAATATTGGCTTTGACATCGTTGCTTTCGTGTTCTTTCTTTTCGAGAAATACAGAGACAATACTTACACTGTTGGGTTTTCTGTAGTAAATAGTGTACATATTGCCAGTAAAGCCCAAAAGATAAAGCAAGCAAGAAGCCACGATCAGAACCACGACTGCCTTGTCCATGTTGGCTATGTTCGTCAGATAAACAGTCAGAGTCATGCTTGTAACGAAGATGAAAGTAGAGAAGGTAAAAACAAAAGTGTATACCGCGCAATCCCTGGATGTTCCACAGCAGGTATGGATCTGGAAGAAGGGAAAAACGGCATTAATTTGCTTGCGAATGTTTTGATAAGACTGATGGAGATGAGAAGTTGGTACATTTGATAAGACTGATGGAGATGAGAAGTTGGTACATTTGATAAGACTTATGGAGATGAGAAGTTGGTACGTTTGATAAAAGTACATTTGATAAGACTGATGGAGATAAGAAGTTGGTACATTTGATAAGACTGATGGAGATAAGTTGTTACATTTGATAAAAGATCATTGATTTTTAACAAAAAATAATAAAACTGAAATAATATTTAAATAAAACCGAGAAATATTTTAAAACATGCTTTTAATAGTGTGATAAAAAGCAGAAAATAGTTTTTTTTATCGAAAATCTGAATATCAAAACAAAATTCATAAAACATTAAAGAGCTGATAACATATTCCCCAAGATAGGTTATTTCCAATCATGATTATACTATTGATTTATAATGTATGTGTCGAGAGTTTCTTTAATATTCATTGTGATTTTGCTTAACCTCTTCTGCTTATCCCACGATTTCCGCGGGTCGGAAGTATATTTTCTGTTGCGCCTGCGATTTTCGCTAGCTGATGGGTTTACTTAGTACATATAAAGTACTAAGTAAGAACTTAGTACTAATAAATCCTTGCGTGTAAATAATGCGCCTGATTCAACAGTATTCAAACATGTTTTCAAACGTTACCTCTAAACGTAATTAAAAAACTTCGGCAGTCAGAGGATTAATTTCTCACATAGCATTACTTTAATGCCTGACGTTTTTACGATTTTGTTCAGATCTCCAGCTTTTTGATAAAACTAAGATGGCACTTCTTGGTACATTAAGATCTCCGGTGGCTTTTCTTTATTAACAGGAAAAAGAGGTCTTTACATTGGATTGACTGAAGTGGTATCCATCAGGCTGGATCATTTAGATAGTTTAACACAAAAAAATTCTGAGACATGTACAGAGTCGTCTTATCCAATGGACTGACTAGGGCTGTAGACCAGGGGCGCTATGGGTGTAGTGGAGTCGGAATGCACCGGAACGGAGTTCCGGCACTGCTCCCTCCAACGAGAATAAATGAGAAAAATTGTGAAAACATCCTTAAAACAGCGCGATATTTGTTACCCAGATTAGAACGTTCCGGCACTGCTTTTAGAACGTTCTGTCACTGCTTTTAGAACGTTCTGGCGAGAAAACGATAACGCAGAAACGCAACAAGTGTAATAAATTTTAGTATATCTTTGCTCCACAGTTGGCGATTTGTGTTAAATTTTGAAATACGAAAAAAATGTCAACTTCATACTCGATCGACACACACTATTCTACAGAACTAAGACCATAACACATCGCATTAAGATAGTGAATGAGAAATTTAGGGAGGAACATTGTCATTGTTGTTGTTCGGTAAATATCTTTAATTTAATGGTATTTGAAATTTCATATTAAGATTTTTACAGGCATTTCCTGAAGTCCACATAAAATTATTTGACGAAGTTTTAAAGAAAGATAAATGCCGAAGTGTACATAAAAGGGATGTATTTGTTTTGCAAATTCGCTTGTCACAAAGATGTCGTACTACATCTACAAATTTACCACTGATGACAATCCGAGTTGAATTTCACGGGAAAATTATACTGGAATCACAGATTCATATTAAACTGGAATATCCAAAGCACGTAAATAACTACAAATGGAAGACGCATTATTTTACTTGAGGAGATTATTAGCCTAGATTAAAGTTGATTAAAAGTTCATATGTTTTAATCAATTAGTTTGATTTCACAATCACATAATAATTTTACTACATCTAACTATAATCCTTTCAACTGTTTGCAATAAGTTAAGTTACAATAAGTCATGAAATGGCAAACGGTGTGTATTTGGTACAGACAGGTTATTTGAAATCATTCCTCAGAACAAATTTACACCAGCATTTTTATAGATAACTTTACAAAGACATTTTTAAAATACTTACTGCTTTGTTATTTCCACTACTATTAGAATTCATGTCGTCTTATTACCTAAAATACAACACACAAAATCTTCAGCTTATAACGTTCAGTATTTCGTAATAGGTAGATTAGATGCTTACACTCAAAAACAACAATCGAATTCCAATCAGAGAAACATAAAATCGATTCGATATTTTAAATTGAAGATGCGATGTCTGGGTAAAGGCCAACAAGTTGGAAACAATTCTGGAAGCGCAACCGATGTCAAATTAATTTAATTATGAAGTTTTCAGTGGCAACCGCTAGTTACAAGTCGCATACTTTTATCTGGTCTTTAAAACCTCTTCCAACGAAAAGCACAAAAACATTACTCTAATCTCAATGGACCTTATGCACCGTTTGGGTTCGAGAGTATAGAAAAACAGCTGTGGAGGAATAAACAAAACGATCGGCCTATAAGCGACTCAGAAATAAAAGCAGTTCTGAGTCAACTGTTTAAGACTGACCAATGGCTGCCTTCGGCAGGTCACGTGTCAGAGGATGTGACGTCACATGCATAGGGTCCATTGATTATTGGGTTTAGTTTAGTTTAACCCCTAAATAGGTTTTGCCTAATCCCCACTCGTGCAGCAGATTATGTCATTTTTAAACTTTATAAGCTAAAATTAAATCATTCATAGCCATTAGAACTCGTTACAAAAATGACTGGTAATCCATTGACATCTGTTCTATGGATATGTAGTTCAATCAATACGGCAAAGCATCCTCAAAACAGAAAGGGAGGTCACCTAATTAGATAGTTCAAAAGTACACTGTTAAGGGGTTAATTAAATTAACGGCCGTTTTCAAATTTACTCTAGGGCTATTTTGGAACGGACCTCTTTGTTTTGAACCCTGGTCAGATGACGAGAACGACACCAGAACTGAAACGCCAATCCAGTGTGAGGACTTTCAACCCTCAGTGACAGATTTAAGGCTGATCATTCACGATCACTCCATGCCACACAAGTGATAAAGTGGCACTTCACGCCATTTCATTGTTTTAGCCCATGCATTTAAACAGGCCATTCAGGAGCATTCCATGCCGCGCAAATACGTGCACTTTCAGTTCCCCGATCACTTATCCCCACCATCTCCATATTTCTTCAATGAGCCACTCACCCCAAGCCTTCCTCCACACATGCACCCATATCCACTTCCATTTCGCTCTACGCCACTTCAATTCTGACCAGTGACGTGGGAGGCAACGGGGGTGTAGATGCCCCGGGAGCCAATTTTAGGGGTCTATGGAGTCAAAACATTAATGTTTTATGACATTTTTTAAAGAAAAAAATGTGGGGTCTAAAAATAATACCATGACCTCGGGAGCCATTTACGCTTGTCAAGCCGCTGGTGACGACTGGGACAAAAACATCATATTGCTCCCCTAATGCCACTTACCCCTCGATACGCCACTGGCCACGGTGACAAAACTTTAATGCGTTTATGTAACTTTTAAAGTCAAATACGATAAGGGGGTATAAAAATGCCATACCCCGGGAGCCTTTTACACAAGCTAAGTCGCTGATGATGACGTGGGGGGCGAATGAATCATATTATGACCCAGGCGCCATTTATCCAAGCTACGGCACTGGTTCTGACCGATTTCCACATTGATGGTCGTTTTTGGCGTGGATCGCTCGTGAATGACCGCCTTAACAAGCTGACTGCCACGACTCACGCCTATGCGACTTGCCCTTTCTATCTAATTAGATGACTATACTATAATTAATAATTAGTAGAGAAAGAGTATCTAATTAGGTAGAAGGAGAGTCTCACAAGCGTGAGTCATGGCAGTCAACGTATTAATGAATATCAAGCTCCAATGATGATGGATATTCAATGGAATCTGATCTGAACGTGTGATCCTCCGACACTCTACTACTGGACCTTAAAAGATCCTAACTTGATATTTGTAGTAGGGCGACTAAAACTGACCGAGTTACGAAGCTTGTAATATCACTATTTTGGATGATTCTAGGCCATTTCAATGACCGTCTCGAGGAAACGGTAGCCGTTGATTGATCTAAAATGATGAAAATCAAAGTTTCATGACTCAGTCATCGCAGAAGAGTAGAACATTTTTTAGTTTAAGGGGTCTATTCTGGTACCCCCGGTTGGGTTGGGTGACGTGACTTTTTCCCCCCTTTAACCACCCGGACACCGCCCGCCTCCCACCCCACCGGGGGGTACCAGAATAGACCGCCAAAATGTTAATGCGTCAAGAATATTTTACTAAAAGTTAATAATAGGACCGGGGGAATGTATATTAATTTAGACTTCCTAATTTTTTTAGCATTATATTTACTGACCCAAACATCATAAAATATAATTCTTTAAGCCATTTAAAGCATTTTTCCAACTGGAGATATGGACGAGCTTTCCGTTGAGTTTATTTACATTAAAATGCCTGACCTACGTAATTCCGGTGTAATGCTAAGCCAATGAAATCTTTAAAGCGGAAGTCCAAAATAATGCAAATAAGTCAAAGTTTTTAATGTTAATAAACAAAACAGAAAACTCGTCGATATGGCTACCCCAACTGTATAGAAATTAGCTATTGGGCGATTATTAGAGCATATTTTAGATCTAGATAGGGCAGTCAAGGAGAGTTTTGCAGTGCAATCAACGACCTGTTATGTGCGGAAGATATGCTTAAGTAATCCAAATTTGAACGCTTTTCCTACAAAATTCTACTTTTCCGTATTTTGGCCAGTTTTTACTTTCTTGCATACGAAGTACACAAAGAGAATATATTGTAATCGTCAGAAAATTCGAACTCGAGATTTTGACGAATTTCGACGTTTTAGACCTCCCCAGAGTTCAAAAAACACAATTTTGGAGTTATATCTGTATGTGAACAGAATAACTCGAAAACTATTCAAGCTAGAGGGATGAAATTTAGTTCGTCATCTTTACACATAATTTGTAGGTTTCTATCAAATTTTGGACACAATCCGTCTATGGGATGTCTGTCTATCTGTATGTCCCTGTTCACTTGAACATAACTCAAAAACCTAAATAGCTAGACGGATAAAATTTGGTTCACAGTTTTATCATCAGAAATGTAGATCCTTATCGAAATTTGGACCAAATTCGTCGAAAGGTTGACTGTATGACGGTCCGTATAATCGCATACTTGTGAACATTATAACTTCTAAACCCTATAGCTTAGATAAATAAAAATTTGTATGACTTCTGCTAACATTAAATGTAGATCCTTCCCCAATTTTTGTTTCAATCGGTTCAAAAAAGGTGTTCAAATCGCCTATTCGTCTTTTCTCAACGCACAATGCCGCAAGGCCTTTATTCTGTATTTGCGCGTTTGACTGCCGCAACTCCTTTCGGCTTTGGTGCTCGCCGAGGGAAATTCGTGGTATTCTGGACATACAGAAAATGGACCTTATGCACCGTTTGGGTTCGAGAGTATAAAAAAACAGCTGTGGAGGAATAAACAAAACGATTGGCCTATAAGTGACTCAGAAATAAAAGCAGTTCTGAGTCAGCTGTTTAAGACTGGCCAATGGCTGCCGCCGGCAGGTCACGTGTCGGAGGATGTGACGTCACATGCATAAGGTCCATTAGCAATTTTTATCCGCGCGAGGGTGCGGGGAAATGACACCTTTGTTAAGAAGTATACGAGAAAGTTTAGGGAGACCACTCCCGCTGGTTTCCCAAGTGAAAGAATGTTCTACTTATAACAAAGCGCAATATCTTCTTACTAATCGTTTTATTGGGAACAGCATGAAAAAAAATGCTGTTTGAAAATATCTAAGCACCTGATCGTTTGAATGTTCACCTCTATCACCTAAACATCTCGGTCGAGTTGAAACCTCGGCACAAGCACAACTCGACTAAACTATTAAGTCGTACAAATGCGCATGCGCTTAGCCTAAGTCGACAGGCAGGTCGGGTGAAAATTATCACCAGAACCGTCAATTACCCTCATTATACCAGTGGTATTTTCATGAGCTCTAACAGGCCATGCATTTGATATGAGCGCAAAGGGTAAGGCTCTGGTAATTCCACATAGAAATGAAAATGCATTGCGATGCTCTCTCAGCTTATCGACCAGAATGAAGCAGTATTGTGTCAAGCTTTCATGTCCATGAGCTTTGTTCATTCACCGATACTGAAATTTCTTATGAACTTGGATGTTTATGGGCGTTTAAGACAAATAAATTAGTACTTACGTTTCGTTTATAAAAACAACTTTTATTCTAATGCAATTAATAAATCACTCTGAAATGCATTAAGCAATACATATCAGACAAGTAAATAATGGTTAAAAACTATTCAAATCGAACTGACGTTTTGAAGAATTTAAAAAATAAAGCAATTCTATGACTTGGACCTTGCGCGTGGATATAAAATTTGATTTTAACTAAACAAAACCTTCGAATACAAAGTGATCGAATTGCTGTCTTAGTTTTTGGTTTTAAAAATGCATATAAATTTACTTATTAACGAAACGTGGTATAAAGTGATTTCGATAGAGATATTCTGTCAAGTGAAGTGTCAAGGAAGTGAAAAATGTAATAATTAAAAAGCGTTTGATTTTAGACTGTCATATTTAGTAACTTTATGTTAGGTAGATCCTTAACTCCTGCGTAAGTACAGTTATTTTTCTTAGGTCGTAAGTGCAACAGGGTACCAGCACATCCCAGTAGACATACTACGCATATTATAGATACAAGATTACAAATGCCTGTGTTGGGGTGCTGAAATACCCCGCCGCACTAACGCAGGGATAAACAAAGGGATCTATTCTGGTACCCCCGGTTGGGTTGGGGGACGTCCCTTTTTCCGCCCGTTAACACCGGGAAAAGTGACTTCCCCCAACCCAACCGGGGGTACCAGAATAGACCCCTAACTTTCCTTCAAATAGTCTATTTTGCGGTTCCTAACTTACGTCTATCAAAATCCTTAGCAATCTCATTCAACTCCTTGCCAATGTACACGACATGTTTCATTAGCTGTACAGTAAGTGGTGCGGAACTGTACACATCAGAGGTATCTGTAAGAGGTACTCAGAGGTACTCTTCAGAGGTACTCTTCTCGCGGTTGTTTTTCTCTTCTTTGGTGTTTCCTCCAAAGACGCCGATGGATCCTGAAATAGAATAGAAAACATTTATAAAATATCTATAGATTTAAAATAATTGGCAAAAGCAGAGGTCCAGTCCTCCAGCCCCAACCACTGGACAGGTTTTGAAAATTTTTATTTCATATGGAAGTTTATGACGCCAAGATGTGCCACCGTTGTTCGCCTGTCTCACACTACCCTCCATTTTCAAGAGAAAACGAAGAAACACTACTTAATCGTATATTCCCTAAGGAGAAAAAGCGTGAGAGTTTTTCCCAGTCCCAACCACTGGACTGATTTCGACAATTTGTATCTCATATGAAAGCTTATGGCACCTAGATATATCGTCAATGGTCGCCTGCTACTCCTCTCCCGCCATTTTCGAGATATATCGCAAAATAAAACTTTGGCAGAGCCTCTACAGCCACCAATTCGCCAATTTATTTCACCAAGTTGCAAGCAGAGCCACATGCTATTAATATTTCAGGAGGAAAGCTGGTCGCCGAAGGCGGCTAAATAAGTTAAAGACACTTTAAGGAATATGGACGTCGAAGCAAATGACGAAACCTTGAGATATTGCTAGAAGTACTCTAAGTAAAATGGAATTTTAAGCCCATTTATAATATATTTTAATTGTTAATGAATGTTTTGGAATTTTCTTTATGATATTCAGTGTGACTTAGTTTCTTTATAACAATGTTTTCAACATCTCATGCTTTACTACTTCGTTTTGACGACCATACATTTGGATACAAGAGTTTCTTTCTACATTTTACTACGCCAATAAAATTAGTGTTTGTTTTAAACTTTATTTTCTACTATTTAGTCTTTAAAATATTTCCTAATTTGTTATAAGAAATATTATGGAATCAAAATGAACTATCTCAAATTCGCTACAAGATGGTGGCCCTCAATTTTAATCAAAATACAAAAAATTAATATATTAATTGATAATTAAGTTTTAAAAATATCAAAACTTATTATAATTGAGAAGACACATTTGCTCAAAATTCAGAGCTCTAGTACATCAAATAGAGAGTGAAGAATCTATTGCCATAGGTTTTTATAAAACAAAATTAAATTATAAAATACTACATCATTACTAGCAACCAAAAATACTTACTTAGAAATACTTATAAACAAAAATACTTACTCAAAAATTTGCTTACACCAAAGATGACGGATTTTGTGAGGCAAATGCTTAATGCTCCTGCCAGGCAGGCTTTAATTGCTGCTTTTGGGTGTTCCTCGAAAGCTAGATTCAGGCACCATGTGACACCAGCAACAGAAACAAGTCCTCCTGCACGTAGTAGCCCCCTGTTCGCTGACAGACAGGCAAGACGCTGTAAACGAAACATTTTTTTCTAATAAGAATTAACCATCATTTCATTAACTACAATCAACCCTCTAACAGGAAATTCTTTTGAATACCCGTATACCGGTATCTGCCATTATGACCCCTAAAGTACATGTTATGTACTTAGGCGGTCATAATGGCAGAAATTCAGGTCAGAGGGTTGGCGAATCGCAATTCGATTTTACTATTCTTGAAAAAGTTTAATTAAACTAGTTAGCAACAAGTTTAATTAAACTAACGTTCTATTTTGGAACCACAAGAGGGATACTTTGCGGTAGATGACATCAGCTAATGCCAGAAGAAGAGAGTTGGGACAGCACACAATTCTACAAATTTCCATAGCAAACTTGGGTGAGGTGGTAACATACAAAGCCAAACTGTCCAATTCGTCCCAAAATAGCCCCGTGTTGCTTCAAAACGGGACGTTAA
>BGPR01044580.1:0-12571 GCA_013235015.1 Araneus ventricosus | reverse complement strand
CGATTCCGAAAAATATAAGTTCGGCTTTCGAAAGAAGTTCTTTCTCACAGCAATAACACAGTTTATTTGGTTGTATTTAAATCATTCCACATTATCAAAGAAGTTCAAACGAAGCTCTTGAATTTTTTCCGAAGATAACAGATACTCTTAAAAACATTTGTCAGAAATGTCACCATATAGTATTCTCTTTTCTAAACTCAAAATAAATTATATTTTATCTTTAACTTCTACTAAAAATTATAATTTTATTTTGAAAAAACAGTCACCAGTCCTACTTAGCACAGTTCAGTTTTAAATATCGATCATTCTATGTACGAAAAGACTGTTTGCCTCAAAATTTCATACAATGCAGTAAACCGAAGCAATTTATGTTTAGCATCTCAAAACGTTCTTGGAAGTTTACAAGGAAATTATCACGCTTAAATAATAACACAGCCTCTCAGTCAATCCTGGGAAATTTTAAAAGTTCTTACAAGGAATTGAAAACAGAAGCACTTTCGGTTCCCACCACTCCAATAATTGATTGAGAAGTCACTGTGAGCATAACAAAGAAACATTTTCAGATCTAATTTGAAGTCTTTTCAAAGAAGGTAGCAAAGGAAGCAAAGCAAAGGCACTTTCGTTTTCCAAATAATCCAATAATTGATGCAGAAATCGCCGTTAGCATAACAAAGTAATATTTTCAAATCTTTTGAAGTTCTTTCAAAGAAGGTGGTATATCCATATTTTTCATTTGATGATGGTAGCACTAGCAGATTATAAGAGATCTTAAAAACGAAAGTAGTATCGCTCGCGTTAAAACATCCAATGGGAAAATATCTGCAAACATCATTGGGAACCATTATCAACTCCCAATATAACGCAAAATGATCACGAATATAAATTTAAAAGCAGGCGAACTCGTCGTCTCCACATCAGAGCAGAGGGAGAAATGACAGCTAGAGCAACAAGTATCCCGAAGTATTTGGTGAATCCATTCTTGAGAACGCATTCACGGGAATCGAAATGTGTGATTCTAGCAGTTTCCGAATTACATAAGAGGGAAACAGAGGACGGGGATCAGGATCTTCTTTCGAAAGGGTGGGAGGATCAGTCTGTATACGAGAATGAAGCTTTAAATAATGTTCAGAGCAGTTTCCAGAAGTTGGCTAAATAAAGCGTAATAAATGAGCGTAAGAAATAAACAAAAAATCATTTTAAAAATAAAAATCTTAATGATATGAAAATTAATTGATTAAAACTATAATTGTTCCAATATTTTTTTATAATTCAAGTTAAAATGTAATGAGTAAATTAATTAATTACTTATTCAAAATTAAGTTTAAAAAATGCGAAAGTTTAAGTGAAGCAAATATGTATGAATGGACAGGTTAGATTTAAATTACTACCATTGTTTAAAATACTGCATTTTCTAAAATATTACATCAAAATGAATCAATTCAATTGACTAAAAGACATCTAATATTGGATATTAAGCAAAGTTTGTAGCAGACGCTTATGAAATCAGTTTACTCGCAATGCAATATGCTTGAAATAATTTCAATCCAAATTCAAATATTAATTTTTACTGCTGAAAATGAGACGAGTTAAATTTCTTTTAAAAGGCAGATACTTTTAAAATACATTATAGCAAAAAGTAAATTGTAGCGGTTACAATCAGCTGCCTTCTCCTTTCTATGGTAGGTGGCGCTACTGGAGCCATCTTTTTCCCATGATGCCTCTGTGTCATTCTTGTCTGTGTGCTTGTCTCGTGATGTTGTTCTCTGTCTTGTCTTGTGTCTTGTAACTTTAATGTTCTGTGCTGTGGAACGTAGTCTAATAAAAAATGGCTCCTAAAATTGAATGGATTCTTCAGCAGCACTACACACAAACTTGAGTCTCGTCCCTCTATAAAGTTAATTAATTAAAGGCGATTCAGACCTCTAGTCCAAAATATTAAAATGTAATAATATTTCAGGCTGGATTCGGATGAAATTATGGATCAACTGTAAATTCTTCGTCATTGCGAGCACAGAAAACATACTTTAATATTTGTAACTAATAAAAAAAGATAATTGTAAAATTATACATTCCAGGATTATTATTAAAATATTTTTTTAAAATGAAATTAATCAAGTAAAAAAATCGTTTGGCTATAGAAGAAATTAATTAAAAAATCGTTTGGCACCAATATATTTCAAAAGATATGAAAATAGAATGGCAACGCCATATTTGACTCTATTCTAGAGGTTCCCAACCTGTGGTGCAATATAGCCTCTAAAATTAAGTTAAAATTTTTTTTGAATTAAAATATTTTCCTGGTGATAACACAGATAACCTAGATGAATCCAAAACCTTTAAAAAAATCAATTCAGTGAAGTAAACCTTCGTTCAATACATAAGAGGGATATATTGTAAATAACATATATTGTAAATTACCAATAAATGAAGGTAAACCTTCTACATTATGGGGATTCTAAAGAAATGGCTGAAATGCGTTTAAATTTACTTTAGGAAAGGATAGATAAAAATAAAAGGATATAAAGCGTTCATGCAGGTGTTATTCTATTTAAAGATGATTAGTTTTCTATGGTATATTTGTTATCATATGAAATAAAGATTATTTGCACTATTTTTACTTATTTTGCTATGATTAATTACGAATTTTCAAAGAAAAACCAGAAAATAAAATGTATTTCACTTAGCAAGATATTTTATTTAATTCCGAGAAAATCTGCATTTTTGTTGTATCGCGTTTAGAGTTTTTCATGTGCTTTAATTTAATCTATAATTCAATCCAAATCAACATAAAAATTCCGCAATCATACACAGCCTCAAATATTATAATCAATTACTAGACTACATGATAGCATTTCACAAATGTACCTACATCCGGCATAAACACGAAGCGTTCATCAATGTACGTTCGAAGAAAGTAAACTACGTATGGAACGTTCGTGAAAGTGAACCGATTCAAACGGCGTTTCAAAGAATGTGGAGGGGATATATTATCTGCGTTAAGGAAAAAAAAAGTTTCCCTTAGCTTGAGTGTCAAAATTCTGGTTAAATAGAGTCTAAAATATTCCCCATTTTACGTAGTCTGAATTTCAGGCTGATGTCCATTTTGAATAGCGTTAAAAAATACTGGAGAATAGCATAAAGCGCTCACCTTTCAACTCTTTTTTTTTGTAGTTGTTTGTTTTTCAAGGACTGTAAATATATGAAAATAAAAATGAAACTTTTTTTTACAAAGTTAAAAAAAATCTAACGAAATAAAAATAAAAAATTCATTACAAAGAACTCATAAATTCTAAGGTAATTAAGAAGAGAAATCTCGAAATAATTCTTTTGTAAAACGGTTCGAAAACTGACGAAATCTTCCCAAAAACAAATTAACACACACACAAATCATTACTTAATCTAATTAAGTAACTATGTCTCCCTCAAAATTGAATCGCCCGACTTGCCTTTTCCTCCAAATTCAGAGTAGGACTAAGTCAAATTTGGAAAAAATAGGTTTAGGAAATTGGCCGGGAATCTTTAAATTTACGTATGTGTAACTAATTGAAATTACGTAGGTACTCGTATAAATTCGATTTTGAATTACGGTCCCTTTGCCATTTTTATTTACAGGTACAAAAAAAATGTTACTTGTTTGATATGACAAATATTTGTATGATATAGGTGTAGAAAAAGACATACACCCTTGACATAAATATATAGTAGGAGCTTTTTCTTAGATGTTTGCTATGAACAGTCTTTTTCTCCTGAATGCATTTTATCCCTTTAAATCCCTAATTAATTTACCAGCAACTTTTTAATTTTATTTTTGCACCATTAGGTAAATTTTGGTGCAAAATTACCCCAGGAATGACGAAACAACCTTTTTAATTAATTGAAATAACTTAAATTAATTAATAATTAAAATATTTTAATTCTTGCATTCAGCTGCCATCTAATACTTTCTGTTGGAACTACATATTTCGAGTTTTTGTGCATACCGTCAAGGAGAAACGGCCGTATTATGAAGATACAAGAGTGATTAACCCTTTAACTCCGGATACTTTCTTATATATGAGGTTTATAAACCACACTTGAGTTAAAGGGTTAAGGAGGACTTTTTCATGTATTGTCGGGATACAAAAGGTTAATTTTAATTTAAACTCATGTATTAATGTAAAACATTTCTAAACTTTATTGGTTCCCGCCTGAAAATCTTCCATAACACATTTATCTGAAATTTTCTAATATTTGTAAGCAAAAGATTTCAAGCAAAATCATACCGACTTAAATCATTTCCATAAAATTTGGTTCATAATTATTTTAAATTTAATTAGTTTTTATTTTCGTTAATTAATGCTTGAGTTTCTTATTTATTTCTGAATTTTGAGGTCGCGACGAAAATTTTGAAAGGGAATGGGGTCGTGAATATATTTTTAAATTCGAAAAATGGTCGCAACTTAGAAAATGTGAGAAGAATCCTTGCTTTTACTCATAATCTGACAAGTAAATGCTCTGTTGTAACGAATCATGCTTTTGATTCTGGAATTCTGTGTTCAATCACGCTAGGAATTTTATAAAACATTTTATTGCATTTAATTTTATTTATTTATTTTTTAAATCCGAGAACATTATAGAATCATTATACAAATGAATTTCGGTAATGCTCGGCAAGTTAGTCAAATTTATCCCTCGTTTTGGATAAATCTCGCAATTCTGTATCACTGAAATTATCTGAAGCGAGTATCTCCAAAGTTCTACGCCACACCAACGTGAGGACTTTGTACACATAACAATATTGTTAGCGTTCACCAGGCGCGCTTACATGAAGGATTTTCAGTGGAATAGGGTCTCGAACCGAAGATTCTCCTACCTTAAAGCTTGGTCTGTCTGATATACTGGCCGCTGTTGCCTGGTGGCATAGACTCGGCCAGGAGCTGGGAACTTTTTGCACTGAAAGGCATTATTGAACTTCGGCAATTGTGCAAAAGGCCGTACGAGCAGTATCTTAAAGGTTATTGTTATGTAATTATTGTTATATTACAGACAAGTATATTATTTCTATGTAAATTGTAAATAACTGGCAAGGCCGCATATGGCCTCAAGGCCATAAGTTCCTCACCCCTGGTCTCGGTTATAAGATAAGATGGTCTTGAGTTCGACACTCGATTCTAACGGAGACATGCCGTGTATGCTTGCATGGTGCACGCTTGATGTCAAACACTCTCCTAATGGCGGGGCATTGAAGTTTGGTGTCACCCTCATCACTTTAACTCGATTCAAACTGAGAAGGCCCCCCCCCCCAACAAAAAAATAGCTCTCGTGTTTCTTCCATGAACAATAATTTAAATGAATTAAAAATAAGCAAACACATAGTATCTATCTCCATTTTTCGTAGTTTCCTATCACACGAACTAATAACGTCAGGGACAAATTTCCTATAGGGCCGAACTAGGCCATGACCTAGGGCTCAGCTGTCTGGGGCGCATGTACAGAAGAAAAAACAACCAAATGTTTAAACATTTTTAGTGTTTATAAAATGTTTTTAAAATTAACATTCGTAACATTAACGCGCGAGGACGCGTGTTCCTTACACTTATTCGATGACGCGCATCGGGCCCCGCAGGCCCGCGGTCCCGTTGTTTCAACAAAACGCGCAGAAAATTACATTTACTTTAATAGGAAACATTTGCTGCACTAGTGTACAGAATATGAAATATTAATAAAATAATTTTCAGATAAATCTCTTCTAGTGAGCGCATTAAATTGAAGAAGATTGATGACTGCTTGTACTTCCAACATATTTATGAAAATGTTGGCTTTCCCCTTCAAAATTACCTGAATTCTCCTGGATATAAGTATTAATGCATCATCTATCTCATCGATAAGCATTTCCAAGAATTTTGAACCGATTATACAACTTTCGCATCACCACAGTTTTCGGGTATTTGCATGACGATGTTGTGTGTAAAAGTTCTCATATTTTTGCGAGGCTCTTTTTTACACCATTTGTTAACTCCACCTATCTTACCGTTTACTACACCATTTTTCAACTTCATCCTTCTTCTAAATAGTCGGTGGACTCACAAATTTCAAATTCATTGTCTATTTACTTTTCAGAATTCGACTTACGATATCTAAGTAAATCAACAGCAATAATTTCTTCGTTTTCTTTGTTTATCGATCCTTAATTAGATGATTTTCAGCTAAAAGCTTTTCTAATCTTTACATCTCATATTTGTAGTTCGAATAGAGATAAATTGTCGAGATCTATCTGTTCTCTTTAGCAATCCTACACAGAAACGCGAGCGCCCCCTTTGGGCTTCGGAGGACCGACTGTTTTCTGAGATAATAAATGTGGGGAAATTCTTGAAATACCTGTGGTCAGCAAGACCTTGAATGCAGCTACTGTGAATCATCTGGGATTTTTTCGTTCAGGGGTTCATTTTCCGTAATAAATTCTTGCAGGCCCGATGCATGTCCTCCCGGGTTAAATATATTGAGTGATTCATTTTTTTGTCTTCAGTGGATCTTATCGTTTCTTGCCTTTTAACCAAATTGCATTGAAAGAGATTTACAACTATCTCTGCACTTCAAACTTATCCACAGATAAAAGCGCGAATGGAGAAGTATTCCAGACGACTCAAGAAATGGAGTATTCTTGTGGCAGTTATTATTATGTTATTTTATAAGTAGTGCAATTTTGAATTAAAAATTTTGGTTCAAAGATTACAAAGATTGTCTTAAGTGCTTTTATGTTTTAAAAATAAACTATTGTATATTAAATTGAAAATTTAATTTTGGGGAATAGAGTGTGTTTTGGCCTAAGGTGTAGAAATGTGTAAGTCCGGCCCTGAATAACGTTTCTACGTATTAAAAATAAACACTGTTCAGTAAGGAATCACCCCTCCCCCCACACACACCAAAAACAACGTCAGAAAGCGATTTTATCAATTTAATAAGGATGTTTCAGAGATGGATGGCTGTGTTTATTAGTTTTACTTCCTGCTTATTGAAATACCTTAAAGAAAAACGCATTTTCTAAAAAAATGCTCGACCCGACACTATTTGAAATAGCGATCCATATTTTATTTTTAAGTTCTGGTCTAGACGGTACGATTCAGTGATTGTTCCTGGAATTACTTCATCGAATGGGAGAAAAATGAGGATAATTGCATGGATTACGTAAAAGAATATAATTTGAAATCGAATCCAAATGTATTTCCCAGAATAAAACAAAAAAATAACGGCATGACATGGACATGGAGAGAGAAAGGCCATAACATAAAACACTATTAAAAGTTTTCACTCACATAGAAAAAAAATTATGATGTATGTATGTAAAACTATGGATTGAGTATTCACTTCGCAGTAAAAAGCTTTTCATCGGCCGATGCTTCCTCAGAATATTTCGCAATGCACAGAAGCATAACGGATATTACTCTCGAGAATGCAGATAAACGCGCACGTGGTTTAAAATGCAATAAATATGGCATATTTACAGCCAAAGGATTTTGATAAAAAAATCATAAAAAAATATTCAAATAAATAATTAATGGAATAGAATAAAGAGAAAAAAATGGCTGAAGAGAAAAACACAGTTTTAAAAGTTCTCACGTGCATAAGGAAAGAAAAAAAAAAAGATTTGTGATATATGTACGACTGTGTATTGAGTAATTTATTTCTCAGTAAAAAAAAAAGTTTCATAACTACGATGCGGAGATGAAACATTTCAAAACGTGCTTAAACAATGAATTATTCCAGCAGATCGTGCAGTAAAACATGTTCTTTGTTTAATATGCAGTATAATTAAAGTCAAAAGATTTTGATGATGAAGGAAATAAATAAAAAATATTCTATGCTATGTTTTTTCAAAATAATTACTACCTTCCAGTTCATTAAAATGAGAATATTTAATGAGTTTCTGTCTGTCGGAATTATAGAATTAAAAAATTACAAAACCATATCGTTTTTTTTTTTTTTTTTTTTAACCCTGATATGAAATCAGCCGTTGCCACAATTTTTTACATTGATCATGTGCAGAGTTATATTTTCATCGTTCATAATTAAAATTCAACTTTAAGTTTTTCTTATTTTATTTTAAGATTTTTTCGAAATTTTAGAACATTTTCTTTGACGACCATTTTCACATAAATAAAATGTTCAATTTTTGACACTTACGTAAAAAAAAATACACAATTTATTCCGCATTATTAAATGAAAATGTTCAAGAAATTTATTAAAGCATCTAGTTTGCATTATTTAGTTGAAAAAAAAGTACAAATTATAGAAACCCAAAGCGCAAGAGGCAAAACCATATGAAAGTGGGTAAAGAGGCATTACTCCACGTGTTAGAACTTTGAGATTTTCTTTGGTAGATGGCTATTAAGTCAGGAGAAATATGGTAGTACAAACGGTTAACGGGTGTGGGTCTTTAACCCTTTAATTGCAGGTACTTTTAGTACACCCTATCGCCCTAAATACACATACACAAGAAGAAATGCATATGTCATGGATTTAATGTGATAAAGTGGCGAATCAAAAACATATGCATGACAAAATATACATTTTGTAATCAACGATAAAAATTGAAATAATTATATATATTAAATAATTATATTTATTTATGAAAATACATTTTTATAATTTAGTGTTAAGATAAACGATAAGAAAAAAGATTTATTTTATTTATTTGTGCAAAATTTAGTGGTACATAAGACATTTATTTATCTATGCAAAATTTAGTGGTACATAAGACATTTATTTATTTATGCAAAATTTAGTGGTACATAAGACATTTATTTATCTATGCAAAATTTAGTGGTACATAAGACATTTATTTATTTATGCAAAATTTAGTGGTACATAAGACATTTATTTATGCAAAATTTAGTGGTACATAAGACATTTATTTATTTATGCAAAATTTAGTGGTACATAAGACATTTATTTATCTATGCAAAATTTAATGGTACATAAGACATTTATTTAATTATGCAAAATTTAGTGGCACGTAAGGCATTTATTTATTTATGCAAAATTTAGTGGTACATAAGCCACAGCCTCAGGAAGTGGTTTATAAACTACGCCCGCGTCAGGCTATAATTTAAGTATGTGGTTTATAAACCACACCCGCAGTTAAAAAGTTAAGATAAACAGAAACGGCAAAAATGCAACGTCGTAGCATGGATTCCTCTAAAGAGGTTCGGGTCCCGGTGGCTGAATAGTAAGGTGCCAGCTTCTGATGCTTCAAGGTTCGAAACCTGATTCCACTGCAGATCCGTATGTGGGCCTGGCGTACACTCAATCAAACGTCGTGGGTGAAACGTCTTCCCGCAGCGCCGGTGCGAAATCTTGGACAGGAAGGTGCCAGCTCACGTGTCGACCTCGTCATCTGACCACGGGTCAAAACGAGGAGGTCCGTCCAAAAATAGTCCTGGCGTTGCTGCAAAATCGGGGCGTTAACCCATTAATGCCCAGCGTTCCTAGAAATGGACGCTTCTAAAAATGCGTTATAAACTCACAGGAGTTACCTTTTCAACATAAATTTTACAAAAAAAGTATTTCTAAGCATTCATTTCTTTTATATTCAATCGCTGGCAGCACAAATTAAACTTTCGGATGATAATGTAGCCTTTTTATTTTCAAGTCAGGCTCGAAAGTAGTTTTTTGCGATGCGAAGAAAAGGGCAAGTTTGTTCAATTATTTAACTCGCATTTAACAAATATATCAGTAATAGAATTGCAGTTTAGCTTAGTTTTATTAACGTCCCATTTCAAAGCAATACGAGAGCTATTTTGGGATGCACCTCGTTATTTTGAACCGTGGTCAGACGACTAGGACGATACCTGAGCTGGCAACACCCTCTCCATTCTGACTTCCCTCCTGTTGAGTCTTTTTTACTTTCTCGTATACAAAGAGAAAGTATTGTAATCGTCAAAGAATTCGAACTCGAGATTGTGACGAATCTCCACGTTTTAGACCTCCCTGAGTCCGAAAAACACAATTTTGGAATTATGTCTGTCTGTGTGTCTGTGAATACGATAACTCGAAAACTGTTAGAGCTACGGGGATGAAATTTTGTATGTGATCTTTACACATAATTTGTAGGTTTCTATCAAATTTTGGACAAAATCCGTCTACGGAAAGTCTGCATGTTTGTATGTCCGAGGTCATGCGAACACTAACTCAACCAGCGGGAGTGGCCTCCCCTAAACTTTCTCATATACTTTTCAAAAATTTGTCATTTCCCTTCCCCCTGCATTGATAAAAAGTTCGAACCAACTGTAACCCAGAATGCAATGACTATCAGAAGGTTTTTCATTGTAGATTATAGTGATAGTAAAATATTTAAGTGAAGAATCATATAAAAAGAGATGCCTATGTATTAAAACTTAGCAATATTTATTTTCCATCACACTCCAGCAAGATACGCCATTATACGAGGCAGCGAAAACAAGACAGTCAGATAAAACATCTATCTCAAACTCCGTCTCAAGGACAAACTGACGTAATCCTCCCGTTTGGTACCAGACTGCTAAGGACGCATGCGCATGGAGATAGGTTTTGAAACGAATGCTTAACAAGTATGCGATTAAACAGTCCGACAGACAGCCAACCCGTTGACGGATTTGGCCCAAAATTTTATTTGGACCTACATTCATGACGATAAAACTGTGTACCAAATTTTATCCATCTAGCTATTCAAGTTTCTGAGTTATAGTGTTCGCATGACAGCGGACAGACAGAACATGCAGACTTTCCGTAGACGGATTTTGTCCAAAATTTGATAGAAACCTACAAATTATGTGTAAAGATCACATACAAAATTTCATCCCCGTAGCTCTAATAGTTTTCGAGTTATCGTGTTCACAGACACACAGACAGACATAATTCCAAAATTGTGTTTTTCGGACTCAGGGAGGTCTAAAACGTGGAGATTCGTCAAAATCTCGAGTTCGAATTTTTTGACGATTACAATACTTTCTCTTTGTATATTTCGTATACGAGAAAGTAAAAACTTGAACAGCTAGATGGACAAAATTTGATACACGGTTTTATCGTCATGAATGTAGGTCCGTATAAAATTTTGGGCCAAATCCGTCAAAGGGTTGACTATCTGTCGGTCTTTATAATTTACTTTGAAAAGAATCCGTTATCTCCAAGCGCATTCGTACTGGAAGCAATCTTCTGTGTACGCAAAAGCTATGGAGCGAATTGCGTCAATTTGTCCTTGAGCCAGTAAGAGCGGAAAATCGGTACGCATCTCTTTGAATTTGATTCTTTACCTAGATATTTTTCAATCTCTATAATGAAAAACCTTCTGATAGTCATTGGACCCTGGGTAACAGTAGGTTTGAATTGTTTTAGCCATGCGGGGGAAGGGGAAACGGCACCTTTTTGGGCAAGTATAAGTTTAGGTGAGGCCACTCCCGCTGGTTTTTATTATTATTTACATGATTTGAGCTTTTTAAGAAATCATTTTTATTTATTTATTTTTACACTGGATGACTCAGTTTTATAGGGGTTTCCGCTCTCCATTCGTTTTTGTGTTTCTGAACTTATTGTATCGAGTCGGTTCCCTGGTGTGGGATTCTCTCGACGCCTGGTCCATGAGCCCCGAAAATAGATGACTGTTCCAATTCCCAAGTCTCCCCGTAATTCTGCAAACCTGTTGCAACGTAGGCAATGCCCTAACGGTTGTTTAGATTTTTTATTTTGGATGGGGCTATGAATACTGCTTTTTGACCTTCATTTTATTTTTAAACTACAAAATTTTAATCCTTATCCTCCCCTTTTGGCCGTTTCCATAGGACATAAAAGTAATTTTTAACTTGCTCAGCTTTTACTCAGACAAAACATTCTGTAATTGATGAATAGATATTCCCTGGTGCGCGGGACGTGGATTGCCGATGACTGGCCTAATTTCTTCCTTTCTATCTCAGAAGTGATTTTTTTTTATTTATGTATTTTTAATTCAATGTTTTGCACAGTTTTTATTTGTGTGTCGTTTGATGTGTAGTGCTGTTTTGTTTTTATATTGTGGGGTTTCAATCTTTGGCTTATTTATATATCTGATTTATACTGTTTTTTCTGTGTTTGTTTCTTTTTCAATACTTATATATTTTCACTGTTCCTAGCTTGCTCGAGTAGTTTTTAAATTTATTGCGTTATGGATGTTTTATATTTTATATGGAAAGAAAGAGGCTTCATTTTGCGAGTATCATTCTCCACACTTGGTGGTTGAGTATATGTAAATCAAGCTATTCTCTCCCCACCGAGGTAGATCGAACCGTGTTTATACTCCCAGCTCTCTTGTATTCAAAAGTACTGCACCTGTTCGGGCAATGCCTGTATCATTTTATTGTACCCAATAAATCCCGTCTTCCATATGCTGGTGGGCGGCTCTCTCCTAGGATGGTCCTCTCCCGGCCTTACACCCTTCTTAGGTAGGCCGGGCCAGTGTGGGTATTTTTGCACCACACTAGCGGGAGAGCGTTTGGCCACTACGTATGACTTAGTGTGCAACAGACCCCATTCACGGCGGATCTCGAGTGGAATCGGGTTTCGAACCTGGAAACCTCCGGCCCCG
>BGPR01044579.1:0-10219 GCA_013235015.1 Araneus ventricosus | reverse complement strand
AACCCAACCGGGGGTACAAGAATAGACCCCGTTAACCGAATAAAAGGCGAGAATTAAGTTAATGAATATTTGGTTTCAAAGTAATTTTACTTTTTCCACATTGGCTGCAGTTTTTGAAATAATGCATAATGTCAACCTTTCAATATCGTCTACAGTAGGGTAGGTCGAAAAAAGTCAATTTCTTTCATCATGTTGCGAAATGTTGATAAATAAAACGTGGAAAAAATTAATTAAATTAATTGATATCTACCGCTCCCGCATGGGCCTTAAAAGTCCAAAAAAAGTGGCGAAAGTGGACTGTTATTCATTAATTAAAAAAATTATAAACTTTCTTTTTATCTATGTATTCTAGCATTGCCTGTTAAATACTCAACTTCTTAAAATAAATTTTATTTGATCAAAATCGGTCTATAACTTCCTGTCTTGGATTTCTTCCCAAATTGACAAAAGTATGTGAAATTACTGCAATATGCAGTTTTTAGTTCCTTATCAACATTATAATCTTTACACAATTTGTCAATGAAACGCAGCAAATCAATGAATATATGCATAGCAAAAGGCTATATAGATATCAAAAATACCAAATTTATTTATTTTCTTTGCTGGGTAACACTTTCAAAACTAAGCTCCAGAACTGGAATAGTATTTGTTAGTTCAGAACGTATGCCAACAATACAGAAAGTAACAAAAATTAACATACCTTTAAGAAAAGAGACTTCAGCTACCAAAATATCAAAGTAATGGAACAAAGATATCAAGGGAGGTGGGACACACGTATGGTGGCAAGAAACTCCTAGGGACTCCAACGCGAAACTTCCACTGCACGCAAGAGGAAATCGTATAAAAGCTTTTCCATGAAATAACTGAACCAGCTGATTTAATTTTCATTTTATTGGACTTGCTGCAACATCATGTGCTTTTATCATTCCATTATGATTCATCTATTTTATCTGTGCAAATTGTTTCTTTATTTTTTATTTATTAATTTTGTTTTAAATTTTATTCTTTAACTCACATTAGACACAGATTTTATACAGGCTGTCCACACTTACTGTGGTCCAATAGCTAATTTCTAAACCGTTAGAGATAGACATACAGTTCCAATTGGAAAAATGCTTTAAATTAAATGGAAAATTATATGTTTTTTGAGTCACTAAATACATTCCAGAAAAAGTTACGAATTCTGACTTTTTATACGGTTCGCCGGTCCTATCAGTCATATTTAGTAAAATATTCTTGACATTCTAACATTTTAAACAAAGAACATCCCAGTCTTCTGCGACTAAAACTGACCGAGTTCTGGAGCTTCGAATTTCTTGATTTTTAACCTATCAGCGGCATCGTCGAGCAAGTGCTGTGCATTGATTGGTGGATCGACTTCAAGACGGCTATTGAAATGGTGTAAAGTGGTTTAAGTCAGCGATATTCAAAGCTCTATAACTCGGCCAGTTTTAGTCGCAGAAGAATGAGACTTTTTTGTTTAAAATGTTAGAATATCAAAATTATTTTACTAAATATGACTGATATGACCGGGGGAACGTATAAAAAATTAGAATTCGCAAGTTTTTCGGGAATATATTTATTCACTCAATAAACATATATTATAATTTTTCCCTTCATTAAAAGCCTTTTCCAAATTGGAACTATATGTCTATCCCTAACGATTTAGAAATTAGCTATTGATTACGATAAGTGTGGACACCCTGTATATTGATTACTCTTCAGTATTAAGGTAATTTATTGCATTGATTTAATTTTATTGATTAATATTTGAGGCAGTTTCAATGAGATTTGAGTGGTGCATACATATTACGATTGAAATATAATTTTCATTTCATATCAAAATGTAGAGCCAAACTGACAAAAAAATGCCGGTTTCGGAATCAGCACCACAAAATTATTTTAAAATCACTGAAATATCATTGGTAAATATCAGTGTTGTCCAGCGCAAATGATAATTTAATTTAAAGTAGCAATTGTATCAATTGCGCTCAAAATCAAGAAGTGTGCAAAAATTTCTTAGACATGAATAAAGCAAAATTCACGAATTTAAACGGCTGATAAATATACAAAAAATGAAATACGAAATTTCATTTTCATTTTGCCTTCAACATATTTCGTTTATTCTATATTTTATTCCATAATCTTGTCATAATTATTCTATACAATAAGAATCTCTATAAGCAAACCTGGCATATCTGGAAATTTTCAAATTCAAGTTAATTTCTGTTTAAGTCTTTCAAAATAGATGACTCAGTGTAAGATTAAGGCTTCAAACCAAAACAAAAGATTTATTTTCTTTAATTTTCGTAACTAACTCAAAATTTCATGCTAAATAACCGTTTATAGGAAAATTTGACGGTCGAGTCTAAAAGTTAAATTTCTGCTGTCACAGTGAATTTTTGTAAATCCATATTTATGAAGAATCGAAATTCTCATTAACTGCACGTGACAGAAGCTAAAGATAGTTGGAGTAAAACAATCCTTGCTGAAAATGTTACAATTAGTAAGTGATTCGAAATTAATTACCTTTCTAAAATTAGTTTTTTTTAAAAAATATATTATATTTATGAATGATATATTATATTTATGAATGATATATTCTACAAGATATTAGGAACTAGAAAAATATACGAACAATGAATGCAGGGAAATGTATTTTTTCAATTACAGCAATACCTGCAATTTAAAAAACAAACACAAAAATAGATATTCCTAGTGTTAACTAAAATACATTTAAAAATTAATCATATAAAAGATAATACGTGACATCCTAACGTATGCATTGTTTTCATCTTTAACTCAAAGAAAAAAATTTTTGACTGTGTCTAAATATATATAGCATTTGAAATAACAATTCTTAGATAAAAAAAACATCAAAGAATTAAGTCGAATACAATATTAAAAAAAAATATTAAAGACGTTGCACTTATCGTCGTCAAGTAAACTTAGAAATTGTTCTTTAAAATGTTGATAAAAATAAAATGATTTGCAAAAGTTTTAATTAAAATATCTGTCATTTAGGTTTATGAGTTTTAGTATGCTTCTTTAAGTTGCCTTTTAATGAGAAATTCGCATTCATACGGTTTTTCACCTGTATGGATGAGGACATGTATTTGCAAGATATACTTTCTTGTGAATGATTTTGCACAGTTCTAGCATAAGTACGGTTTTTCACCTGTGTGGGTACACATATACGTCTTTAAATTACCATTCTGTGTGAATCCTATCCCGCAAATATTGCAGGTGAACGGTTTTTCATCCGTGTGGATGAGTACGTGCCTTTTTAAATCACTCATTTTAGGAAATGCTTTTCCACAAAACTTCATTTATATGGTTTTGTATCTGCTTGGAGACGCATATGACTTTTTAAAGTACTTCCATGCATATATTCCTCTTGGCAAAATTTGCAGGTGAAACGTTTCTGACCGGAGGTCACCACAGAGTGCTGTTTGAGATTCAGCTCGGATTGAAATTCTGTCAAACGCAAAGACGAAATGCAAACATTTTGCTGCAAGAGAGAAGTACCGGCCAATGCATGACCATCAATTATGGATTCAGTTGCTCCTGGGTTCGAAATTCTTATCATTGTAGATTCTCCTTGGTATCTCGGATCAATTCTGTCAGGAAAAGCGAATTCATTTTCAGAGGTTTCCGTGATGCATTTCAGTCTTTCTTTTGGACTTCTGTTTTGTTCAGTCTCACTTGGCTATTTATTGAGCCGGAATATATAGCAGAATCCTTCACAGTATTATCTGTACAAATATTACTTAGTTCATTCGGTTCAGCTTCCTCAATGGCAAAATTATGAGTCCTATTGCCTAAGTAAACTTTCATCAGATTTGCTTGAGCATTTTGTCCATATTTTCTACTTTGGCGGTTCATCTCAACTATTTGAATCTCATCGAATGTCATTTCGTTGTTCGGAGTTTTGCAAATCGGCGGTGAGGACAAACTGCCTTCACTGATTCCGAATTGACTTCCAATACTATCCAGTGTGGAGAGGTTCGTTGATATTTGGTTGCTAGGGAAACTCTGCCTCATCGTCATGCTGTAATCAGTTGTACCTGGTTCATTTTTATTCAGCAGTGATGGACTATCTACACCGCTGAATGCTTACTCTCTTCTGTTACCTTGCTCAGAGTGGATTATCATTAACTGATAATTTGTTCCTCCTGTCGTAGAATTATGACCTGATCACAGCTTTAGAAAATGTTATCCATAAAATTTGCACAATAACTACAAAATTACCTATGTCGTTCCTCATTTTGAAGAAAACAACTTCTCTTGATTTTTAAATAATAATCCTTCACCGGAATTACAGGCTCAACTAATCTCTCCATTCAGTTTACATCTGCAGATATTTTACATTTTTATATAAAATACATGCCAACTACATTTTGCTCTTTATAAGGATTTAATAGCTTAGCTCTCTTTAAATAATCTATGATGAGCGTGACACGATATCAGTTTTGTCTTAATGACTGATTACCGAAAATTTTTGAGGAATTAAACTTTAAATTTATGAGACATGAACATCGTTTATGAAGTTTAATATTTCGTTTAGAAAATTCTATTCCCTTTTATTCAATTATTACGAGGGTAAGTCATTAAGTAAGTCACAGAAAATAAGAAAAAAAAATTACCATGATAATCACTTAGAAACAATTTTATTTTTCAACATAATCTCCACCAATGTTGATGCTCTTATTCCATCGCTCTATCAGCGTCTCAATTCCAGCTGCATGAAATTCTTTGGGTTGCTGTCTCATCCACAGTAGGATTTCGTGTTCAGCGTCGTCATCATCTCATTATCATCGTCAGATGAAAATCGCTTGGGGCTGAGTCTGGTTGGTCAGTGCTACAGAAACCAGACTCAGTACCAAGCTATTTTCATCTGTTTGGTCCACTAGAAACAACAACTTGGAGGGAAACACTTTGTAGATGATGGGCGCTGATAAAACGATGGAATAAGTACATTACAATTGATGGAGATTATGTTGAAAAATAAAATTGTTTCTAGGTGATTATCATGGTAAATTATTTTTTTCATATCTTTCGTGACTTACTTAATGACTTACCCTCGTACATTCTAATTGCATGTAAGAAATGCAATAGATTATTATAAACCTAATTATGAAAATGGCAAACGTTTTAAGTAACATTTATTTTGTAATTTTGTATTTAAAAGAAAATTGTTGATTTTCAACAGTATACAGGCAGTGTGGGACAAAAAGTTGTTCAGCAAGTTTGGTATGAACCTTGTGATTTTCGAATGTTCTTCAGATGACGAGGGCCACATCTGAGACAGCTCTACTATCTCTAAACATCAATACAAAACCAGAGGTGCCATCTTCTTACTTTAATCCTTGTTTTTCTAGATGTATTCAAAATGCATCAGACTCTTTCAGATGGTAAATGTTTGGTGGTAAATGGATTTGGAAACGATGTCTCTGTTACCGAAACATCTTGGCTTATATAGCGTTTGCTATTATAATAGCCTAGATATGTATCTTGGTAACGCTCTGACGTCACCAACAATAAAACTCGCGCCACAGCACTGCGAGACGTTAAACAGCATTATTTCATTGTTAGAGAACCTAAATTTCAATAATTTTAAATTTAAAAGAGTAATTGTCGTTCTAATTTCAAATTTAATAGCTCTAAAATAGTGAAATAAAATTTTCTATCTATTGATATAAAATTTATCTCGCTATGATCAATAGTTCCAGAGAAATTTTAAATTATATCAATCATATATTTCAAATTAATTTCCGTTTTTTAATAGAAAGTAGTAAAATACGTCACTGGTATCTTATGCGCGTGATATAGTTTGGGCGCCACGATGCATCTGATTATTTATTGCAATTGTGATGATATAATTTAATAATATTTTTTGGCGACGTTTAAATTTACACAAAGACATCTGAAGTACAAGGAAAATTTTTAAACAACGAAAAATAGAACAAAGAATGTTGTTTTGTTGTATAAAATTTTAAACTAAAGAAATTTTTTCAAAATTATTTAAATTCTAGATATATATTTTTTTTCTCGGCTTGGTTTTACTAAATTGTAATTTAAAAGTTATTCGTGTTTTTTTTTATTTAGCAAAAATCTAACGATAATCCATTAATATTATTGTAATATTTTATTTGTCTCGGGAATTATTAGTTGTGCAACAAAGTATTTTTTAACTAAATCTCTCTTCAGTCGAGACTTGGGTTTTCCTGGCGGAAAATATCTTTCTTGTACGAACCAACGCTTCTAGAAGTTATAGACCCTAGCAAGGGAGGAATATCCTGGAAACACCAGACACCTTACGACTCTCTGTGCGGGCGCATTGCAGAATTCCGTTGCTACTGCCACCCTCGAGCTGACCCTTTGAACTGGAAATCACCCGTTTGGCGTCGGTGACTGGAAATTTTATTTCGTCTGTCTCAGGCAGAGAAGCTTTGGCTTTGAAGAAAGGAAGAGGGCTCTCCTGGCCGTCGGGCCGGAATAAGAAGCTTTGCTGTGGAAGGAAGATCAGACCGGGCTGGAGATGCGGGATTCGGTGGGGCGAGGCCGTGGCGTCTAATAAACCTGTCCTGCCATGCCCTTTTAGGTGAAGGAAGTGGAAAAGCATAAAGAGCGCGAATTATCGTCATCGGTGTTCTGAGACCATTGAATCTGCTGAGCTGGTTCTCTGAGCAGCTAAATTGGATGGAAAAATCGGTCCTTGCTGGACCCTCTTTCGGACTGTCCAGAGCCGAACCATTCATTATTGTTGCACTATGTCTTACTGAGGGTGTATGGTGTGAACAGTCCAACACGCAGGATAATGGAGAATTAAGGTTTATTCACAAATATGCAGGGAAACACGTAGCACAGGTACAGGAAACAATAGTTCTTGCACAGATTAGCAACGTAAATAGACAACAATTCACAGGTAATGACAGTTCAGAACTTTGATATCTAACAACACAAACAGTCAGCAAATAACTAGTAACGACAATAACAGTTCAGCTCACCAGCTGATTAGCTCACACAGCGGATAGAACTCCGAAGACGTTCACGCTTCAAAGCGAAGTAACCAGTCGATCAAAGACGCTCTGCTGAACTAGGTACCGTCCTTAAATATTCTCTCCGACAGGCCGTGACGTCACATGGTGTTTTCTCGCGTATTCTTTTTCTAGTAGAAATATCGAGAAAAGGGTTGCATTTTCGGGAATCATCTATTTGCCGCCAAGGTCGCCAAATTTGTCGCCAAATCGCCAAAATGGTCGCCAAGGTCGTGCGTGCCATAAGAGTCGCTGAGGTCACTCCATGCTTAACCTTGTAAAACTCTCTTCCCAACCATAAGACTTGCATTGCTGGGAAGCGACTTTCCATCACTCTTGATTGCCTCACCGGAAACATGGTTGAACCGAGCATTCGCACGACTTTGGAACTGGCGCTCTGCCATGTCCTTCTGCCATGAAATTGAGGATCCGTTGCGGAATCATGATCATCAATAGCACCTGTGAAACTGCAGATAACGCGAATTATATTTCTAAGGAAGTTGTTCCCCAGCGCACCGCCATGAAAAATGAAGAGTTAAGTGTTTGCATTTAAAATTTTATCTCGACTATGTAAAAATAAATATGGTAATCCATACTATAATTTAAGGGATAATAGTTGATAACAGATAAATTTTAAAAAATTGGCACTTAGAAGCATTATGAGCATTTATCGAAGGGTTAATTTGATGTAGATTCATTTATTATAATCAATGGGTTAAAATGTTACTAGTTGGTTTGATATATAGTACTCACGATTAATGGTAATTATACAGTTGCTGTTATGTATAATTTAAAATGAATTAATTACATGTGTAAAAAAATGCAAGTAATATATGACAATATTAAGTCATGTAGGAGTTAAATATGTGCGAAAAAAAATATATATACACATATGTATAGATTATAATACCTAACAAGTTCAACTCCATATAGATTCAAATTTTTACATGTGGATTTGACATGGTGAAGTATTTAAATTAAATGTTTATTATTGCAGTTTGATAAAAATTTAAATGGTTTGCAATAATTTTCAAAACTTCTTTTTTATTCTTTATTAAGGTATGTGACTACCCCAAAATCCTCGTTTTGGTGAAAATTTTCGAATTTTTTTTTTATGTGTTCATTTTATAGCCCATACATTTAGGATTCCAAAACTGCTTCAGTTTTGTTTTTACGATAATTGGAAGCGAAGTTATAGTATAATTAATAAACCGGAAATGGGTTTCTTGATACCGGAAGTGGTCGTTTAAAGAGACGTGAAAATGTAAACAATCAGTTTGAACGACTATTTTGTGACTTTTAAGCAATATAAATGCCCAAATCTTTTTTAAAATATAGATCTACGTTTCCTTTATTTATTTTTTATTAATTTTATTTGCATCTGGCAGCTGTTTTTGTATTCAAGTTTGTGTTACTGAACGGCAATACTATTATCGTTTGCAGTTTGTTTACACTGTTATTGTAAAAGCGTTATTCTTGTTTACTGGCTATTTCTCGATATTTTTAGTGTCAACTCTTTTATTTATCTTATTTTAAGTTTAATTTATTTATTAATCACTTCAAAATGCCAAAAGCTAGGTCTAAAAAGTTTAAAAAGCGTAGCTTTCATGGAAACAGGCACAGATATTCTGTCCCCAAGAATAATGTGTCTACTGCAAGTGCAACAAAATTGAACACTTTGGAAAGTTCTGATGGGCTAGAATATGACTTTCAGGAGTTAAAAGGAAACAGAATAATTGATATCCAAACTTTACTTGGAGTGTTTTCGATTATTTCTTGTCCAAAATGTTTTGCAACTGGATTGAAACTGACTGAAGATTCTAAAGAAGGACTTCGCTCAAACTTTGCTATAGTTTGCAAATGTGGATTTATGGCTGGATTTACATCAACTCCCAAAGAGAATAAAAAGTGTTCTTTAAATACTTTGTTGGTATTTGGCTTGAGATTAATGGGCAGAGGATTTTCTGCTGGGATGAAATTGTTATGTACTTTAAATTTGCCATATGTTTGCAAGAAAACATTCAGAATTCATGAACTCAAACTGTTGGAAGCAGTGAAGTATAGTTGTGAAGAAAATATGAAAGCTGCATCAAAAAAAGTGCAAAATTTTAAAAAAACCACAACTTGTGGTGTTTCTGTTGATGGCACGTGGCAACGGAGAGGCCATATGTCACTAAATGGCTGCGTCTCAGTTATTTTCATCGACACTGGGAAAATATTGGATTTGGAAGTTATGACGCAATATTGTAAAATGTGTGAAATGAACATCAAATGCGACCATGAATGTTCCAACTACAAAGGTTCATCTGGAAATATGGAATCTGTTGGAGCTTTCAGAATTTTTGAAAGATCCGTAATGAAACGAGAATTACAATACACTGAATACTACGGAGATGGTGATTCCAAGGCCTTTTTGAAAGTGAAGGATATCTATGGGGAGGACACATTTACAAAGCTCGAATGTATAGGACATGTACAAAAAAGAGTAGGCTCACGGCTTAGGAAATTAAAAAAAAAACCAAAGGACTCGGTGGAAAAGGTAAATTAACCGATAAATTTATCGACAAACTTCAAAATTATTACGGCATTGCTATCCGCAGCAATGCTGGAAGTATCGAAAAGATGCAGTCTGCAGTAATAGCTGCTTTCTTTCACTGCTGTTCTAGCAATCGAAACCTCATGCATGTCCAAATGGGAAAGACAGTTGGTGTCGATATAAGCGAGCTTTATCCGACAAAAGACAATATTTGGAAAAATCACCAGGTCTCCCTAATTCTGTCATGAAAGTGATAAAAGCAACTTATCTAGAACTGTGTGACAAAAACTTGCTAAGAAAATGCCTGCATGGTATGACACAGAACAATAATGAAAGTTTCAACAACGTCTTGTGGACTATTTTACCGAAAGAAACATTTGTTCAGCAGAAAACTTTGTTTTTAGGTTCATATATTGCAGTTTTATTGTTTAATTCAGGATATTTAGGACTGTTACCTATTTTCAATTACTTAAAAATACCAATTGTTCCACTGACACTAAAAAAATATATGGGAATCGACAAAGAGAGAGTTATGAAATCGAAACGTCAATCGTTACCTTCCACAAAACTCTCCAGAAAAAAGCAAAAAGCTAAAAAAAAATCAAAATTAGTTAAAAATGAAGTTAAAGAGGGTTTGACATAT
>BGPR01044578.1:0-12572 GCA_013235015.1 Araneus ventricosus | reverse complement strand
CAACCGGGGGTACCAGAATAGACCCCTAAGACTGCAGACGTACCCTTTTAAAACCAAGCGGTTCATTTGAGTTCTAACAATCTCAAATCTTCTCTTGGTTTCTTAAAAGCACGAAAGAATACAAACGAAAAAATAGGTTTTAAGTTTATTTTTTGCTATTGTTATTTCAAACCAACAGAAACAGCGGAAGATCTTAAGTGGAATCGGGCCTCGAACCCACGATCCTCTGGTACCGAAGTCGAAACTCTACTACCATATCACTGTGGCTGTCAATGAATCAATGAATATCCATTGCAACGTTGACTCAAGAAGATGAAGATGATCATTTAAAACGGTTGACGCCATAAGCCACGAAACTCATAAGTATTTAACTATATTTTGCTGGGAATCATCAGTTTCTAGGTGTTCTTCGTGCTTTGAAGGTTTAAGTTTTCTCATCAAAATGGAAACGTACCTTGATGCAAGTAGCATAGTTTCTCATTTTCGGCTTTTAAGAAAAATTTTCGAAATATGTGTACTCGTTCCTAAAAATCAAAATTTCTTCCTTTTCGATTTACTTGATTGATCTTGTCTACTGAATTATATATCTTCTCTTATTGAATCTATTACTGCAATGTAGCGATATTTAAACCAATATCATTAATGTATATAAATATCTTTTTGCAAATGAAACTCAAAACGATTTATGAAGACTGAAAGTCGAGCGTGCTACATTTATTTGCAAAGTTCACTAAATAAAATCGTAGCTTTAAATATATTACGAACAAAATTTCATTGTAAAATCCTTATCTTTTCACATCTCAAATTTCTTGCATTTGTAATAAAAAGTAAAACAATATAGGAATATTTTGATTTGACTAGTGTTGAAGCATTAAATCGGAACACCCTCCCATAGACATGTGACAATGAAAATTTCGGACAATAATGACTCCACGAATTTGCTATTATAAAAACAATTAAGATATCTTAAGACGCTATGCCCGAACGAAGTCTTTAAAGACTGAATTCATAAGTCTTTAAAATGTGTTTAAATTCGTGAATAACTCTTTCTGTAGGTGTGAATTTTCATCAGCGGGACCAGAAGTGAACAAAAATTTTAAACTGATATCTAGGCATACGTTGATGACATTTAGTCTTGGAAGGAAATTGTTTTGCTAACGCTTTTTTAATCCTAAAAAAAGTGACTTGTGCTTTGAGAATCTGACATATTGGTAAGTGATGGCATGTAGAATATTTCCCTGTTGGCACAAGATATTTTACGATATCTCCACGTTGTAGCCACTATATTCTGAACATCGTCAAGATATCGTACGGACATTGTGGAGCATCGTGCTAATATTATTTTTTCCATTGTGAAATAATCCTATTTTTATCCATGCTTGTGTTTTCTGCAGAGAGACGGCAACTTGCTTCCAAAATTCTACCAAGATCCTAAATGGAAGGTCATGAATAGCATTCTTTTGACTGTCTTTGACTGCACGTGCTGTATAGCTACTTGGGGACTCTCGATCTACCTGGTGTTCTTGAAGTCTATATTCATAATCGTCTACAGTCTGGTTTTTCCTTGCGAAGTCATGGTTGATCGTAAGTTAATTCTATTTGTCCAAATATGTAATTACTCTAATTCAGTGTATTATTGATCAGACTAAACTACATCTTATGAATATCGTTGTAAAAATGAATACAAACGTAAATCTATTTTGATGAACGAGAAAAGCATTTCGAAATGTTGATTTGCAGTGTACAAATGATAAAGATGGCGGATTTAAAAACATTGAATGTTTGCATATGAAAATTAGTCTGACAATTCTGGGCTTTAGTTTAATGGATACATATACAGATTCTCGTACATTAAACGTGAATTGACGAGTTTGATTTTGCCTAATCTTCTCTTTAAGGGCGAATTTTCCGCTTTGTGTGCATAGAAATTGCGTATTGTCGTTCGACTTCCTGTGCCATACTTTTTGAATGAATTCTACAGAATTTTACATTCAACTTGATGATAATGAGCATTTAAAATGGGCCCCCCCCCCTCCGTTTTCTATTGATGTGGCTTGAGTATACTTTGAAAATGCCAAAATAGTTCTTACTTCTGTAACTTTTTGAATAAAATGAGCCTTTTTACAGAATGGTTGCAATAATTGCTGCTTGCTAATGGTTGCTTGTTATCGCTGTAAAGAGCGTTATAACTACCCTCTATGTACTGAAGCTGGATGACGCTGGGTTTTTAATCTGCTAAGACTCGAGTGAAGGTAACCAATAGCAAGAACTGATAATTCTACCATTTGTGTAGAAGAGATGGAAATTATTCGAGCTTGGCACTGAAAATGGAAGTCTAAGGGTAACCGTATGGTGTTGTCGATTAACACTTTCACTACTATAACTCGTGCCTGAGATTTGGACCTCCCTACTTGGGAGACTCCCTTTTCTGCTATCTCTCGATTATAGCAGAGGAGGGACATATTATTGTATAATATTAGAGAACCGAGGCTGTTCACAACGGCAGGCAACGTGCTAACAGAACGGAAACCTTCACTATTGCAACATGAATAAAATCTTGTGTGGATCTTTAAATTAATTTTCTACAAAGCTGGTATTGAAATTCCTTGTACGTGCAATTGGAGATCGCCTGCAGTTAATTCGAAAAATCATTTCAATGCGATCTTTCGAGATTGACCAAGTTTAAAAAGTCGGTCTTGAAAGAATAAATGTTCATCCAGACTTGACAGTCGCGAAAAGAGAACATAATGGCGTGTTCGGTTTTATGCATAGCTTTCGCTTATCTAGCAATTTAGGTCTTTTTCACGACTTCTGCCGCGCCGTGTAATTGTGCATAGAATCGCAGAAAACAACGATGCGTGTTAACAGCTTTGTCGCAACTTCGCCAAAACTAATTACCGAAATCCACTCATTCAGCTTAAGTGACCATTGGAAATGTGACGGTCGAATTCTCACTTTGGATTCGGGAATCTCTACGGTGTTGCATTTTGTGATTCCCGCCCAAGTCTCGAGTAACCTGGAGCAAGTTCAACAAAGGGTGTGTTCTCGTGTTGGTATGGCAAAGAAGTTCCAATAACGAGGAAGACGTTCGACTTGTTCTGCAGTTCGGTTTCTTCTCTAACAACAGACTTCAAATTGATCAGATTTATCTGATCTACCCTTTTTATTTCCTTCAGATAAGAAGTTCTTCTAAGCCTTTGGCTGTTATACTAAATCGGCTAAACTATGAATCGGGCCTTCATGCTATGTTTTTGGGCTCTGGAAACGAGTCTTGCCTTCAAAACCAGTATCAAGTTAACGCAAGGTATTTGATGGGAAAATTCGGGAGGAAACTAGGTTCGGTTGAATTGGACATTTTCTTTCGATTTTATCTATTCGAATTTACCTGCATTCCAAACAAAACTGCTCTGAATTTAAGGCTCGCTCCGATATAAAATAATGGTTTCGTATTGAATTGGGGCTATCGACTGCTCTTTAACCCTTTTCATTCGGATATTGCCTTTTGAGCATCATTCTGGACTATGCATCATTGACGTTTCTCGATTTCGATGGTTAAAAAAATACCTCTTTTAGATGTAACAAATCGCAGATTAATTTTTGGAAATGCAATCAATAGGGTGGATCGAAAAGTATAGGAAAGTTTTTTGAAATTATTTTTGGCATGGGGTGGGAAAGTTGTGTCTTAGGTTTATTAGTTTACATATATTTTTTATTGAAATCCATTCATATCTTCCAATGCCCCAAAAATAGTTAAAAGTGACTTTTTATAAATTTTCAAAAAAAGATTTTCAAAATTTTCTTTAGCTCCGGGTAAGAGTTTTGTTTTGGGTATATTCGTTTAGTTTTTATTATTAAAATTCATTCATATCTTCTATTGGCCCGAAACCCCCCCCCCCCTCCAAAAAAAAGTTAAGCTGTGAATTGATGAAAAATATTTGAAAAATCTGCAGATTATTCAAATATTAAAGTATAAACTTATAAATTATAATTTTATAATAATGCATCAAGTATGAATTTAATAGTCAAAGCAATAAATCACAAAACTTATAAAAAGTGAACTTATTTCATAGATTTTTTTCTAATTCTATTAGTTTGAAGATTTACATATTTCTAAAAAATGTAATCCTTTTTGGTATTATAATGCTTGATAAGATTTCTCGATTGTATCCTATTCAATATGAAGCCGTGTCTCTTTTCTCCATATACACTTTCCGACGCTTCAGACACCAAGTGAAAACATCTTTCTACAGCTTGGGTACGGATTGGATATTTTGACCTTTCCTCCGTCTTTTACTATGGCCTCCATTTCTTTAAATGGCTCATTCATCAAAAGAGGTGGTTCAAAAGGTCCAACTCGTTGCCAGTTAATAAGTGCAAAATAATCATTTGCTTTAAAGTCTATTTTTTGGTATTTGAAAAATTCTTATTCTGATAATCCTGTTTTCATTTCTAGCACAAATTAGTTTTCGTAGTGCTAAAGACCTTGTATTCTGTTATCTGTGAGCATTGACAATAGCAAATTTTCAGGATGGCAAAAGAAGCTATTTCGTTGACTAAAAGTGTGTACTATATTTCTTAAATTGGGTTACAAATATCTAGAAAATGAGAATTTTCCGAATATGCAGCGCTCCTTCTGTTATGGAGGGTTTTGCTTTGACATGGAACCATACAGGTTGCATATATCTTCTTAATATATGTTGCAAGAATGATAAGATTTTCAGATGAATTTTCTGCGACAACCTTAAAATTCTACTTGTAATTGTTAGCCACCTTGAGTGAGCAACTGCTCCATGCTTTCTTAATGCCAGGTCAGAAAAACATTGAACACGTGATATTGCTAGGCAAATATCATATAGATATTGCTTATCATTGCTGAGAACCATTCTATCTATATGTGGCATATTCTCCTCATTTATTGAAAAAAAAGGAGCTACAGGTAGCTAATCGCAGGTTTTGATTGCTTTACCAATTGGTCGACAAAATTCTTTAGGACAAGTTGTTGCACTATCCAAAGAATTTAGTAGATGACGCAAAGGTACTGATTTGAAGCAAACAAATTCACCATTGTAATGGTCTATTGAGGCCAGTTCCATCAAGCGAATAATACCTCACTTGTGCCCAGTATTAACATTTGTTCCATCGCATCCTATTACTGTTAGCCTATTTAATTGCATATTTGATACAAAGAAATTGAGTATTGCTTCTTTTGTGGCTTGATCTCCTCCTGTTGCAGCAGTAATATGTCCGATATACACACAGTTAGGTTCGTTTACAAGAGTATAATGCTCCTCCTTTGTGGTCTTTGGGTAGTACTTTGTGTCCTTCTTAATTAGCACTTTTGTGTTGTCTTTTCTCCCATGGAAACATAATCCGGTTAAAAGAGACCAAGACACTGTTAACTTAGTAGACTCTGCAACTGCATTTTAAAGCTTTTTACGTTGTCTAAGAATTTTATTGCGGTCTACGACATGCGAAGTCTCTCCTTCGTTTACAATTCCAATGTCTTGTAAAACAGCACTGGTAAATGAAGCAGCTCCTCTATCTGAAATTCTGCATCTATCGCATTCCCTTGCTAAGGTAGGGAAATCTACACGATTTTATGATTGATATTCCAAAGAAATTACATCGGTATCTGTATACAAGGACGAAGACAGTGTTGAGCTCAAGTAGCTCCATTGATTGATCATGAGCAGCATCAGTTTTAACCATTTTGCGTTTTATTCTTTTGTCTTCAATCTTTTTCCTTTTCTCTTTTTTAGTCGCAATTACGTCCACTTCTCCAATAACCATTTCCTTTCTAATCTTTGATCTTTTATAAACAATCGCTCAGCAAGTGGAATTTTCATGTCTTTTTGGCATTTACATGTATCTAAATTTGAACACTTACAAAATGTGATATCGAACAGACACGATATTTTTTCATTATGATAATTTTCCAATTTTTGTTGGTATTTTTATCATTCCTTCGCCCTATCCTCTGTTTCTCCCTGTAAAATTGTTTCTTTAACACATTTTTAATTCGAAATTTGCATAAAAATCCGTTTTCTTGCAAATATTTAAGTGTCTTGGGGCACCGGAAGATTTTAAACAAAGTAGAAAAAATTTTTGCATGTATGCTAGTACACTAAAAAGACAACTTTTGCACCCTATGCCGATTATTTTATCTACACTTTGAATTTTCGATCCACCCTAATAATCAATTTTATCATATGCCCTGGTATTCGGTAAATAATTGTGCATTTAATTTTCCGAGTGCAAAGGGTTAATTCTAAACTTTAGTTTGGCTATATTTGAATTGTTATGCAGAGTTCAGTGTTAACCGACTTGTGCTGTACCTAATTGAATTTCATGCCGTCCTTTAAAACTTGATACAAACGACAGTATTGCATTGCTAGTAAATCATTTAAGGTCGGTAAGGTATCGGGATTGGAGGATAAAGTTGACCAGACTCAAATCCAGATTGTATGTAGCCCTGATGCACACTAATCTGTCGTCGCTGGTTCAATGTGTACACTTGGGTGTGGAGGTTCGCAAAGTGATGCACCTGTTAAAAATCATGAGGCCCGCTCCAAAATGGCCCTAGTGTTGCTTCAAATCTGGAAACTGATCCGTATAAATAGAATCCAAAATAAACTCTCAAATTGTCGATTTCGATGCGCAGTACATGATCGAGCAAAACTTATTAGTCTCGTCAAATTCAAGCCGAGAAAATTCGTACTATTTTGACCTTTTTGTTCTGTTCCTAGGATCGAAGGAAAACATGGAGAAGGAGGCAAGTATAGGAAGAGACTCCGCTGAGGCTCGCAGAATTTCCGGGGAGAGGCCACTTCAATTGCCATCTTCAGACGAGCACTTACAGAAATCTCGGTCGTCCACTCCCGATTCTAAAGCCCATCCAGTTGATTCTAAATCGAAAGAGTCTACTCGGTCCACCACTCCAGAAATGGAAAGATCTCTTGAAGATGAAAAAGTGCGTCAGACTTCTGAAGTAACACCGGAAGCTTCCTCACTCGCAACAAATGAACCTCAAGATTCAGAAGAGAGCCCTTAATATACTAACTGGTTTGAATGGTACAACAAGTCTTCGGTTATAACGCATTTAATGTTTTGGCTAACTTTGTAAGCTATTTTTAAAGTCGTTTCTTTTGAAATAAAATATTCTTGCTATAAATTGACTCGTTGAGTGTAACTTTTTTCTTTGCAATCAAAGTTTCGGCGCAATTAATGAAAAGTAGATCTTGCGTCATGATGAAATTTGCATATATACTTGCTTCTTTGCAATTAACGAGGTAACGCAATACAGTGCATTCATGCCCGCTTTTAATGGATTTAATTTTAAATCCATTGGCACATCCTACAGAAAAGGCTCGAGGCATGCAGTTGTTGGATGAAATGCGCAGTTTTAGGTTCGTCAGGTGCCCGTAACATCATTTGATTTGACCCTTAATGCATGCGAAGAGAAATAAACGTCAAATAGTTCAACGGTGATTTTCTTGAAGTTTTTCTACGTACAGTATGTAATCAAATGTGAAATCTTGCTTAGGGCCGCGGTCACCTGGTGGCAAGGTCTTGACTTCGGAACAAGAGGGTGCCAGGTTCGAAATCGGTTCCAAGATTCGTCCGTGCATATGGATTTGGTGCACATTAAATCTTCCATCGAGGGTCAAACGGTCGCCCGCAGGTGAGACATAGAAATTTCGTAAGGGGGTGCCGGCTCGGTTGTTCTAGGAATCTGATCAAGGGTCAAAAGTAAGATCTGAACCAAAATGGCTCTCGTGTTGCTTCAAAACGGATGTTAATATAATCGAGCTATGAAACAATCTTTCAAATTCGGACGTTTTTTTACAGCTTGCGTTACGCTTATTTGCCAGTTTCATCTCGTACAATCGGAGATCTTTCAAATCCTTGAGGACCCATTTAATTTATACACAAGAATTGCAGAGAATTCTTTTACAGGTGCGTTGATTAACCGCTGGACTGCTACGAGCTTTATCAAAAGTCTGGTCGAATAGTGCCAATTAGCTCAATGGCACCATATGTAAAAAGACGTGCATGAACGAAATCCTGTGTCGTCAGTCGACTGTATGAGTAGCTGGTAATTTTAGATAAAGAACGGTAGAAGCGCGACCGTGCTGTCTGGTACTGAAACGGTTAATACGCACGGCGATTATTTCCTAACTGCTGAAAGTTGGGCAACCCATTTGCCTCTAAAATACCACACTGAATTAAACCCATCTTATTCGACTTTCGTAAAATGAGAATATATAAAAATTCTTAAAATGGGAAGTGAATATTCCTCACTTGCAATGAACAAGGGAAACGTATGCAATGACGCAATAGATTCGTTGTACAGTAGTCGAATAAATTGTTTCCCCTTGTAGCTGATGCAAATCTTATGGGTAGGAGTGACTCTGAATAACGGAAAAGGGTCGACAATCTAAATATCATTGAATCAACATTAGCAAAATGAGAACTTTCAAAAGTAGGGCGATTTTGAACAATTGATCACTTCTTTCAATAACTTAGCTAAAGTTCCATGGGTGACACCCACCCTTCCACTTGCTCTTTACAGATAAATACATTTAGGAATAATAAAATTGTGTATAGTACCCAATAAATTTAAATTAACAAAACCAATATTTTTTGTGGAAAAAGAAAAAATCAAGTGCTTTTTATGATGATGAAGGCCACAAGATGAGCTGTCAAAAGTATTTTAAAAATTCTTGATTTTCTTAAATTTGGTGTTTATGGAAAATAGAATTTTTCCATAAAACAAAAAAATTCTTTAGCCCTAAATTCTGAAAGGACTCCTTGGTGGCTGAAAAAATACTTCAGTGATTTTTTTTCAACACCTGACATCCTTTTGGACAATCAACTCTCTATTCAACACCTTGGCTGTCAATCACACACTTTAACTCACGCCTGTGATCACTTAGTATCTAATTGGATGTCCCTTCTTTACTGTAGTTAAGAGATAGCGGAGAAGAGATAATTTAATTCGGAGGTTTCCAACCTGGGGTACGCAAAGGACTAGTTGGGGGTACGCGAACTCAAATATGGTAATGGTAGAAACAACAGAAAAAAAATAAGGAATTTAAAAAGTAACAGAATTTCGTTACCCAAAGTTAATGCTCACTATTTAATAACTATACCAACTGAAAAATTGATTATTACTGAATATAATTTTTAACCATCGTTATAGGTTAATGCTAAATTGTTACAATACTGATTTAATTTGTTTCGGCACCTAAACCGTGGTGAATCCAGGATTTGGGTCGGGGGGGGGCCGTAAAATATTGTATATCCATGACGGATGTCAAACCTTAAGGCTTATGTAAACCAAAACACATTAACTTTACTCACCTGACAATAAGAATCATAAAAACAATACAATACTTTCGATAATTTAATAAAAAATATAATGAAATAACTAGCGCCCAAAAAATGTCTTCGACCGCGTCAACTCTTCAACTGGAATGACTAGAAAAGTAGGAAAATTCTCGAACCTGTCAAACCAGAAGGCATGTTTTATTATTTTTTTTAAAAAAAGAAGTGAAGAGCAAACAGTTGTAATGACTTTAAATAAAATCAAGAATTCTGACTTAGCTCTGGGGGGGCTGCAGCACGATATCCCCCCGGATTCGCCACTGCGTCTAACTAATACTACTATAATAATGTAGTAAAATGTAAAATACAAAAGTAAGTCCAGCAAATATTATTAACTCGAGACATTTTACTCTAAAGTTAACCTAAGACCTTAACATTATTGATGAAAATGTCTTTGCATAGACAGATGGTTGGTGGTGGTGAGGATATGACAGAAGTGTGTACGTGAAGGAAGAAAAATTGGGAACACTTGAACTAATTATATAGAAGGTCTAATATCCAAGTCACCTGAATATGAGTGTTGTGGCAGTCAATGTGTTAATAATTGCAATATGATCTTCCAGCAGCAAATTTGTCTAAGTTTTTAGGGCATATGCATGGTTCAAAATTTGATTCTTCTACAGCTAGAATAAATGGTGTGGGAATTTAAAACAAGAAAAAAAAACAATCTGTTACATAATAACGTCCAAAGCTAATGAAGCAGTGCCTTTTAAAAAATACTGTGAGCAAACCTAGAAATTTAAATCAATGAAATTATCTTATCAATTGTATGGTTTGGACGTTGAAAACAATGGAAATTTTAAAATTAGTATTGAAGAAAAAATATGTAAAATAAACACATAACATGATAGATTATGAAAATAAATTAATTTTCTGAAATCTCATAAACAGATTTTTTATTCATAAAACTTCATTCATATATTCTTTTAAAAAAATAACAATGTATAAAATATTAAATTTTATAAATATAATGCAGCATTCAATTTTAGTAACATGATTTTCTTCAAATTAACACGAAAAATTTCATTACAAAAATATGCCTCTTAATATGAAGTTAAAAATTGAAGACTAATACTACTATAATAATGTTGTAAAATGTTGTTTCTCCTTCTCCTTTCAATTATAATACTGTGTCAAAGGAAAATTCTTCCATATAATAAGCGTTTTCTCACAAAAATTGCTTCTTTGAAACAAGTTAAAATTATTAGATTTTAACATTAAATTTTTGATTCAAGATTCTTCAAAGAGGAGATTCAATCTTTCCCAAAATCAAAGACTTCATGGGGTTGATCAATTCTATACAAGGTTTCAGCAAGATTGAAATAACCCTCATATTCAACTTCCTCAGGAGTAGTATCCTCATGATAATGGCCACCAACACCGTGGTCACTGAAGCAATGAGTATGCTCCACTCGCATGTTCAACCCCTGTTTAACAAAATATTTAGCATGAACAAATAATAAAAAATATATGCATCACTGAAATTACTGAAATAAATCAACCATCCATCAATAAAACACTTTAAATAAAAACTTCCAACAAAACCATAAAATTTATTCAGAACTGGTCAACATGCTATTACAGAGTTCCCACCCTTATTGAAGAAAAAAAAATTCAAGGACTTTTCAAGGAGCTTTTAAAGAAAATTAAAGGACCATAAAATTATATATTTTGGACATAAAAATGCAAATGAGAAATTTAAATCAGATTAATCATTTGCATTTATATATTTGAAATAAAAAAAAATTATACGGATCCGCAATTCTAATGATAAAACTCTGTATTAAATTTTATCCATTTGACTATTTAAGTTTTTGAGTTATTGTGTCACATGAACGCAGACTTCCCTGGCTCTATCAAATTAAATAACATACATCTTGAAAACAGATTTCATTGCAGAGAAAATCGGTTATTGGTATTTAAAACAAAATTCTGTTCAAATATATCAGTTACTTTCAAACTACATTAGAATAATTGCAGGACTGTCTCACTCATAGGCGGCTGGTCCGGGGGGGCAAGGGGGGCAACTGCCCCCTCACTTGCAAAAGTAAAGGGGCCTTGACCCCCCACTTTTCAAAGTTCAAAATTAACGATCCATCGAAAAATGGATCTCAAGCTGAAGCTTTACCGAATAATATCGAAAGCTTCCAATTCATTTTTTGTCTACTTCTGATCCAAAGAGTTTTGGAAGCTACAGATACGCTTTCAAAAGCTTTGCAATCAAAATCGCTAATTTTTTTAACAGTTAAAGAACTGGTTGATACAACAAAAAGAATGTTTGCATGAATTCCAAAGTGAAGATTTTTTTTGAAAAGTTGTGGATATATTTAACGATATTTGTGAAGCAAAATCGTTTACTTCTCCAAAACTTCCACGCTCTAGAAAGGTGTCTTCGGAAATAGGCGGCAGTTCCTTCAGCATGTCACAAGGTGTTAAATCGTTCTATCAAACGTAAATTGCTTTTCCAGTTATAGATGCTGCTTTAAACACAATAGACGAAAGGTTCAAAGAAAATGAGTTGGCCTTTTTTCAATCTCTAAAAGATGTAACATGTTCCAATCCATCAAAGATTATGAAAATTGCATCAATTCAAAAAGTCTCTGAAACATGTGATCTTGATATGGAAAAAATAAAGGGAGGGATACAAATTTTTCAGAAAATGTACAAAAAATACATCAACTCTTTGCCAGAAATATCCATACGGAGATAACAGAACTGAAGAAAAGATGCAATTTTCTTGTTGAAAAGGAACTCTGTGATATACATATATACTTGACAAAACTAATCCAAATTCTCCTTGTGATACCTGTCTCAACCGCATCATGTGCGAGAAGTTTATCATGCTTAAGATCTTTAAAATCATACCTATGAAATAGTATGTGTCAAGAGAGGCTTTCTGCACTTGCTGTTTTGAAGATAGAAAATACTGTAGATATTGACTTTACTAAGGTAATAGAACAATTTGCGAAAAACAAAAATCGCAGGCTATCTTTCTTCTAATTTATAATACGGATATATATTGTATGACATAATATCAAATAAATAAATTTATAACTGACCTGTTTTCTCTGTGCTTGGGAGTACTCCGTTTTGTGACGACATCATTGATTGATTCACGAGTTTAAAGAAAAAAGAATTGACTTAATAGGTAAGTGTTTTATATTTTTCTCATGTTATTATTTCAT
>BGPR01044577.1:0-12572 GCA_013235015.1 Araneus ventricosus | reverse complement strand
ATGGTCTATCGCTTTAAGAATATCTGTATCTGTTCGGTAGAGAACGCACAAAGTTATTTTATCTTACATGGTACCAAATCATAATCACAAGGACTGAATTCTTGGAAAAGCAAATAGCACCCAGCAAAAAATATGTTCTCTCACGCATTTGGTTGAAAGGTCTCAAATCGAAATTCACAAAATTTTGCGTTTTCCGACAATTTGAACGAGATTCGTTTTCGAAAACAAAGGAAGATATGTGCCATCCCACTAACAAATTCATATATTTATGACCAACGGATTTCGCCAACGTTACATCAAAATCCCCAGTTTTCTGCTTCATTTCAGGCGCTCCAACAACGACAAGAACATACATCACTTGAGTTTTCACTTGACTATGAAAGAAACCACAGCACTCCTGTTAAGGAAACTTTATATTGTGCATTTATTTATCAAAGAAACTAGTATAGATTTTTATTTCGTACATCTAGGTGAGAAAAAATAAAAATAAAGAATCAAATTCCTTGATGTAGTGTCATAAAAAGGTAAAAAAGTTATGTTAATGAAATCTTAATTCCCATTATTAAAACTGTAAATTTTACTTACGAATATTATTTACACATTGAAAGGTTTGAAATCTGAAAGTGTCAATTATATAATTACAGCTCATTCTATATTGCATTACATTAAAACGTTTATAGTCACCAGCGTTGAATACAGTATGCTTCCAGCGACTTAGTTTTCTGTACGTTTTCAGGCGCTCTACAATGATAGGTACGCACATCTCTTGAATTTCTTCATATAACGTTGCATCCACAGAACTCGTCGTAAGGATGAAATATATGAAGTATTTACTATTTAAAGACTGGTGAGTAATTATTTTTAATATGCCTAATTGAAGAAAAAATAGAAAATTAATAAAGAACAAAATTATTCGATTTAGAATGTTGACAAAATAAAACTGTTATTCTCATAAAAATTTAAAAGTTTGAAGGCAAATGAAGAGAAAGTATATTATACAATTACACATTTCTATTATGCAATGAATATTAAAATATGCAAGGTTTGGAATTTTAATATGTCATTGATATAATTACAGCCGGTGCAACATTCTGAAAAGTTTGACACGCTTTTTTCGACACGCACACCAGAGTTGTGTACATTACGTTTCCAGCCATGTACAGAGGTCAACAAAAAGAAAGTGGCACCTCTGTAACTCTGGTATATATTATCGCATCTTCACAAAACTAATGACGATGTTAATGGATATTGGTGACAGATTTATTTAGGTAAAAAAACTGACTATCCGAGTTAATTAACAATGTGAATTAACTCGGATAGTTCCGAGATAGAATCCGATATTACGAGTTAATTAACATAGTTAATTCACTCGGAATGTTAATAAATGTTAATGAAATGTAAATTTTAATGTTAATTAAATGTAAATGCATATGTTAATGTTAATTAAATGTAAATGTATATGGTCAGCACAACACAAGCATAGCTCAGAAAGGACACATCACGCACGAGCTTCATGGACTGTACTACTTTATTAAAATCAAGGTCACTATATATATATATATATAATAAAGAACAGTGGCGCGCCATCTGACGCTGATACCAAGACACAAGAAGTGGGGCTGAACATTCTCCCCCCGTTGTCATGTCACATATATTCAACATTAAAAGCATTTCAATTAAATAAATTTTAAGTTTTCATACACGAAGAAAACGCAAGGACACTCCAGTATTCAGATTCATAACCACAAAGCATTATACAATTAAAACTCACAAATATACATATATACATTTTATGCAGGACTCCTTTTTATTGATTACGATATCTGTTCATAAATGGGCCGCAAAAATCTACACCAGAGCAATTAAAAGGATAGTCAGGAACTACTCTATCCCGGAGCAGATTACCCATTAGTTGAGACGTAACTATTGGCTTGGTCTTAAAACAAACAATACATTCATATACAATTTTTCTGCACAAAGAACGACTATTTAGTGGCCAAAACCTTTCTCTTACACAGTGAAGAAGGGAGGAAGAACCAATATGAAGATTTCCTAAATGAAAATATTCAATTATTTGATTTGTCAATTTGTGTCTATTAGGCAAAATTGCAGGGTATTTAGAAACATAAGGTAAATCTGAATTACCCAAGCGTCCACCCACTCTCAAAACTCCATCACTATCAAGAAAGGGATTTAAATTCTTTAGCTTACTTTTTGGTAAAACACCCTTCTGGCACTGGAGGTTCCGAACCTCAGCTGAAAACACCTCCCCTTGGACCATCCTGATCAACCTATTTTCAGCCTGGTCCAACTATGGGTTACAAAGAGGCCCAAACACTATCACATTAGATTTTTTCACATTTACAAATCTTAATACATAACTAAATATACGAAGAATTTTCACATAACTATTACTCATACACAATAAATCAGATAAAAAAGACAAATCAGAATTTGTTGAAACACAAACACTGGATATAGGCATCTCAAGAACTACACCAGTCTTGAACTCACAAGAGTATTCGGATTCATTCATCAGGGGTGGTCCTGGTCCACTTGACAATTCACCTCGTTCAAGAAATGAAGGGCCACTCCACCACAATTTTAATTCGGGAAGATCACGAGGGCTTAGCCCACGCGAAACAAGATCCGCAGGATTAAGATGCGATGGCACATGGGTCAAACAACAGTTTTCCTTCAATCTTTGCACCTTTGAAACGCGGTTAGCGATAAAGGTCTTCAAATGATTCGCAGGTGTGTTCAACCATGCCAGGGCGATCGTTGAATCGGTATGAACCAGAATGTCGCTCATCTCCTATCTCAGAGAGGAGAGTAGTTTCTGCACTAGCTGATCCAGAAGAACACAGGCACAGAGCTCCAACCGGGGTATTGAAGTGACTCGAATGGGCGCAACCCGCGATTTGCTTGCCAGAATGGTAACCTTCGCAATATTGTTTTGATAGAAACATTGCAGTTAGACGACAGCTCCGTATGTTGCCTTAGACGCATCTACAAAGCCTTGAAGGACAATTCTCAACCAAGTGTTGGTCAGAATAAATCTGGTTATTTTCAATTTTTCGATGCAATTCACGGTTGTCACAAATTCCTTTTTATCATCGGCGATTGGACTGGGCAGCACATCATCCCGATCCAGCCTCTGATGCCATAATCGCTGCAGAAGAACCTTTGCTCTTGTTAACACAGGGCCCAAGAAACCCAGAGGGTCATACAGACTTGCAATAACACTTAGCACTTCACGCTTCGTATATGATGGTTTAATTGAAATAGACACCTTAAACACAGAACGATCCTGGAACGCTTCCAAATGATGCCTAATGTCCTCACAGAAAAGTCAGTGTCAACAGAGAACAAGTGTTCGACGTCTGTTGACAACGAACTGTTCAACAACTCAGGAGAATTAGAAGACCACTTGTGAAGGGTCATTCCACAAAATTGCAGGGCATCTCGCAGTTGCGATTGTAGCCGACGGCAGATCAGATGCTCCACTCACGATAACATCCATGTAGGTGTCGTGCAGCAGATGCCAGAGGAAATCGCGATCTTTCATCTTCGGCCAGCTGCTACAGGGTCCTTATGGCAAGAAAGGGTGCGTTGGACATCCCATAAGTTACCGTTTTCAAACGATAAGCTGAAACCTCTGAATTAGGTAATGTTTTCCACACGATACGCTGGACGTCTTGATCTGGGTCGATTAGAATCTGCCTATACAGTTTTTGTATATCAGCAGTAAAGGCAAACTTGTGTCTCCTAAAGCGGGAAATTGTCAGAAAGACGTCTTCTATGACTTCTCCTTTCATTAATATGTCGTTTAGACTTATGCCCGTTGTGGTGGGGGATGAGGCATTAAAGACAACCGTCAACTTAGTTATCAATTTATCAGGGCATAAAACACCATGATGGGGTATATAGTATTGTGTAGGCGGTTCACTCGACTCAACAACCCTCTCCAAATGACCCAAATCCTCATACTCTCTCAAAAAGTCCGTATACAGCGACAAGTACTCTGAATCCCTAGACAAACGCTTCCACAACGAATTAAGTTGCCTAATAGCCATGTCTTTAGAATTTCCTAAACACGACGGATCCCTACACAAGGCCATTGATACTACATATCTACCATCCTTATTTCTCTTACGGGTACGCACAAAATGATCCGCACAGAAAGATGCCTCCGTATTTCCCGTACATTCTACATCAACACTCTCAATTTCCCAAAATTGTCTCAAGGTTTTATTTAAATAATCGTCAAGAATCAACCCACAATGAACGCGATCCTCCGCCACCTGATCGACACTCCCATTAACAACATAACCAAACACAGTATTCTACAACAATAATTGCGAGTTTTGAGCATAGATCTGTTCCGGCCTCAACAATTCATAAAAACTCTCGGCAACTAATAACATGTCAATTTTATCAGGAACATTGAAACTATGATCAGCTAATGACACGAACTCCGAAACATCAACATTCACATTAATTACTTTATTTGGAATGAAATCGGTAATTTTGTTACTCACTAACATCAATAATTCTCTCTCGAAACTTTTATCCTTATTTGCCACTGAGGTCTTAACACAGTTCTTCACAATCATACTTGCATCATTAACACACGAAACAACAGTATTTACCTTTTCCATTTTCAATTGCAATCTTTCCACACTCGCCTTAGTACACAAGCAAGACTGAGATCCGACATCCAGCAGACATCTAACCTCAACCCATTGCGAGAACTTATTTTTAACAAGCGCGCGAATAGTACTCAAAAGCACGTTTTTAGGTTTGCCCTTCTCAATTCCAATCGCCACAAATTGAGATTGCGAATTTGCTTCCACAGTTTCCTCCCTCTGCTTTGGAACGAAAGCAGGTGCATCTAATTTCAAATGAGAAGCGGGATTGCCAGAATTCTCAGGCGGGAAATGAATCATTCTATGGTGAGGCTTAAGGCAAAAACAGTTCTTTACCGAACGACATTCGTTCAATTTATGGGGGCAAAACAAAGAAAACGAAGATTATTTCGTTTTACCACCTCCGCTCTATCCCATACTGATAGCCGTCTAAATTGGGAACACGCAGAAAGAGAGTGAGGCGCTCTTTTACAAAGAACACAATTTATATTTTTAGTTTCAGACACGAAGATTTTGGATATATTTTTATCCGCTCGCCAATTAGAAGTCGGCCATTTATTTCCTACCACTCGCTTTGCTTCACTCACGGCATTCCTATTGATTAGTTCTCTTGTACTCGTACCTCTCGATGACAAGTAAACATCACACTCCCGACCGAGCTGTTGAGGTTTAGAAAAAAGATTCACCCTGTTTGAACGCAATATGAGTCATCAATTCTCGATCAAGCGTTTCGAAAATCCTATCAGAAACTATAAGATCACACAGAGATCTAAAATCAGTCACCTTGCGTAACTGACAATAATAGTCAAAGGATGCACATAAACGAGAAGCGAATTGAACGTAGGTCTCCGATTGCAACCTCTGAGCCTTTTTAAAATTACTCAGGCATTCTTGGGGGTGGGTTCAAATTCCTTTAACACTAACTGCTTTATCTTCTCATAATCACACAAGTCCTCCTGACTAACATACGCTAGTAAATCATTTACTTTTTCTCCCAAAATATTTAAAAGAATCTCGGCTTTTAATTCATTAGTTACAGATTTATTCTGGAATGCTTTTTCCAAAGAATGGAAAAGCAGATTAAAGGATTCTGACCTAACAGACAACGGGATTGTTAGGGTTTTAATACTTTTAATTAAAATTTCCAAATTATCATTTAGGGAACCCGGTTCTCCGATTTCGTTAGCTTGAGATGTGTCAGCCAAATTCTTTCTCGCATTCTCAATTTCCAACTGTTTTTCTAACTTTATTTTCTCTATTTCATTCTCTCGTTTGTCCCTTTCCGATTCCAATTCTTCTCTTTGTTTATCCCTTTCCAATTTCTCCCTCTTTTCTTCTAAAATATTATCAATAAGATTACGCACCAACTCAATATCGTCCCTATACACATCACTAGATTCGATCAAAGCCTTCAAATCCACCACTTTCGCCTTGTCCGGAACCATCAAACCCATTTCTTCAGCAATCGCGACAAGCTCATCTTTCCTAAGATTCAATTTAAGAGACATTATTAAGCCTATGCTATCTCTATGTTATTCACAAGAACTAAAATGCACGCAATGCACTCTAAAAACTCGACAATACTATTCACTAGATTATTACTACTATTTGACAGAAGTTTACATTAAAAATTCGAACCTAATTCTAAACCAACCCAAAAAAACCGGCAAACGCAACCAACACGCAACTGAAAGTAACTCATAAATAAAGCAATTAACATTAAAACCAACAGCAATAAGACCTCAACACCAACTAATCCATTTCTAATCTCAACCTACAATTAAACCAATTATTTCGCTCACCAAAACAGCACCATCGAACATGCCGAATCGGCCTAACCAACACAAATCACGTTTTATAAATCGCGACATCACAACTCCGCAAACACACTCACAAACTCTAATTTCCAAAGGTCACCGACCACTGGCTTCGCTCGACGGACAAAACCAGCGGGAGTGGTCTCCCCTCAACTTTCTCATATACTTTCTAAGTGGAGATACTTTCTCTTTGTATACTTCGTATACGAGAAAGTAAAACAAAATAACAAACAAACCTGAAATCAAATATCTGTTGCAATGTTTCAAAAAATATTACTTTGAAGCAGGCGCGATAAAATAGGCAATGCAATGAATACTAAAGCGAAAATTCTGCTTTGGAATTGAATTCCCAAGAAAACAATTTATACTACCACAACCGTAACAATTGCAAAAGCGCGTGAATAAAAGATTTGCCGAAATAATGACATCGGTTTGGCTTACAACAATAAAAAAAATGTTAACAATTGATGCTTGAAAACATTATTTATTGTTGTAAATAAAATTTACAACAATAACAGATTGCTACCAATATGCATGCGCATGAGAAACGGATTAAAAGAAATTGAATATGCAATTTGAACGCCTCTATTTGACGGATTTGGCCCAAACTTTTATACGGACCTACATTCATAACGATAAAACTGTGTACCAAATTTTATCCATTTAGCTATTCAAGTTTTTGAGTTATAGTGTTCACATGACCGCGGACATACAGACAGACAGACTTCCCGTGGACGGATTTGGTCCAAAATGTGATAGAAACCTACGAATTATATTTAAAGACCACTTACCAAATTTCATCCCCGTAGCTCTCATATTTTTCGAGTTATCGTGTTCACAGACAGACATAATTCCAAAATTGTGTTTTTCGGACTCAGGGAGGTCTAAAACGTGGAGATCCGTCAAAATTTCCAGTTCGAAATTTTTGACGATTACAATACTTTCTTTTTGTATACTTCGTATACGAGAAAGTAAAAATGGTCAACGCACAACACAAGCATAGCTCAAAAAGGACACATCACGCACGAGCTTCATGGACTGTACTACTTTATTAATATATATATATATATATATATATATATTAAATGAAATGCAAATTTTAATGTTAATGATGCTAATGCGGAATGTTAATAAATGCTAATTTGCTGGAAGAAATTCAGCTGACGTTATCTGATTATCTGATTGAAAAACTTGCTTGAATATTTATGGGGAAACGAACAATATTTGGATAAAACTTTTTTTTGGAAAAGAAATATACAAAAAGAACCCCTCCGAAAAAGTTGACATGGGAAACTTGGTGGAAGTTTTCGGCTTCCCTGATGACGAAATACACAATTTTGGAATCACTCGGATAGCAGTTATTAACATAGTTAATTATCTGCTACCTCGAAATTTTCCATTATAGAAGCCAAGAGTTTTGCACAATTCGATCCGGCATGTTTTTTTCTGGGTGTTTACTAAATTTTATTCAAAATGTCGCAATAGTTCCTGAGATAAAAAATTAATTTTGTTTGCTAAAAACTCCGCCTGATTAGAGCTAAGGACCGTATATTAAGTAAATCTCGGCTGGTTAATACCTAAAAAAGGCTTTTCTTTTGCCTTTTCCCCCAGAAATTTGAGAAAATTAAACAAACATGATTCAGATTGATATGCAATATGGGCTTTCTTTTTCATGTTCTTAATATTTAAAATTTTTTTTAGCATGTCGTTATTTTTTAAAGTATTTCATAATCCTGCCTCCCGCCCTAAAGGCATTTGATCCCACCTTAAAGGCATTTCATTAACATCCAGTTCTGTTTGTTATGAATGAAATGAGTAGATTCTGCTATTTCTAAACGAAGTTTTGACTTATTGGTGAGAAGCGATGATTCGAAGGGACATTTTAAGCCAATGAATTTATCTAAATGGAGAGGATTATATTTTCATGCAAAAACGATTGTTAATAGGATAGGAAATTCATTAAACTGAATTTCTTTTCGTTAATAATAAAGATGTAACACGTTTGTTTATAAATAGTTAAGCGTCAAAGAAATGAAAAACAGTATTTTTTTACAATCGTGAAAAGAATTTTTTTCTAGTCTAACTGTCAAAAACTTATTTACACGCATTTATCTAACTCCATCTGTTATTATGTGAAATGATTATATAATTTATGAAACATCTGAATAATTACCATGCATATATTATTATTTTAATGGCAACACATATATTGCTACTTTTTAATATTTTTTCGAAAATATTCCTTTCAATGCTCTTTTAATTCATTCTTTGCTGTCCGTTGGCGATGATAAAAATAGTGGAAGAATCGTAGAATAAAAGCAGCCAGTTAGTTTTCAACATTTATTTTCATTGCTTCATTGAAATTTGGATCGATACTAATTACATTCATCACTCTCCGTGATTTCTTTAATATACGCAGACGACCTCATCTGAAATATAAATTTTAAATATGTCAACAATTAATGCCAAAATTTACAGCAATATTTACACTAAAACCATTTTTCGTGAGAATAATTTTTACGAGAACTTCGATATATTGAACCTCACCTTCAGAATATCTTATTCTCAGCATCTCGAAGAAAAATAAACATTTCTTCATATTAATCCTATTTATTTTTTACTTAATTCGCAAAGAAAATGACTGATATGATGCAGATATAGACCTTGTTGCTTAAGCAAATTACAAGATGGTTCAAATATAATCGGGACTGATTTGTGTGTAAAGAAGAGGAACTGCGCTAAGCCATTTGGAACACTTCGCTCCAGAACGTTCCGAATTTCAGCCCATCCATCGAGGCGGACAATTCATGGAGGATCCATGCAAACCACACAACCAGTTATTTCGATCCCCTGTGGCCACTGTGCTTAGCACTCCTCCCTCTTTCCTCCTCACTTCAATGTCGCAAAACGCCATAGATATTCTACAGGAATTCTGTGGTTGCCAAAAGTTGCATGTTTGTCCGGTTGTGTCTAATCTTTCTACCTCCACACTTTATTTTTAGGCAAGAATTTCTCGAAACACTATATAGATTCTGCATGAGTTCTGTGGTAGTCAAAGGTTGGCTTAAATGTTAACTTGTGGAAGCTTGTGAAGATGGGTGTTAGGAGTGCCCACATAAAAATCTTGTTCTTTATTTATGCCCGTCGCATTCTTATTCCCTCTAAAATTCACAGCACTTTCCGAGACCCTACAGCCCTGCGGGTAACTGAAACTACAGCAGACAAAATGTATGGTCTCCAATAGCATTTCTTGTGGGCAGATATTCGGAACAGTTTACAATACTCTTTCGAATGATTTTATATCCAAACAGCGAAAAAGGAGTTCTTTCGTATAATAGACAGAACAAAAAAATTGAAATAGCGAAAGGATTGGAGAGGTTCCTTGCTGGTCTAAAACTGCCTACGCCCTCATGTATTAACTCATTTTTGAGTATTAGCTCAGTAGTATTTTCTTGGCAGCAACTTTCTCATTCGAGGTAACGAAACAGAACGTCAGACAGTCGAAGAGTTCATTTCCACCTTACAAGAATTGATTCCAGTCGTTTGATATCCCAGTATCAGCAGCATTTTGCTCATTAACTATCCCCAGCAGCACACCAATATTGAACAATATTTTGGGCAATATTGAACAATATTGTGAATATCGAGGAATACCGAATACCGATACCCAATATTATATCAAACTGACCAATATTCAAGAAGGCTTGAAAATTTTTAAAGTCTTGTGAACGTAAAATTTTAGCATAGCAATATTATTATCTCTTAATAATTCATTTTATTTGAGATTTTATTTCGAAAAATTCATTGGAACAATTTTCCACAGAGAAGTCGAATATCGCATAATATTGTACAATATTGTGTAGACAATATTGTAAATTCTACATTGAACAACGTTGATTAATATTGAGAAAACTATATTGTAATTCTATGTTTAACAACGTAGATTAATATAGTAGTCCAAGGATAAGGTTCTAAATAAATTAAACATTTTATCTACATACTTATGGATTTTCTTTAAGGAAATGATTTAAGGGTTTTGAAACACAGATTATTCTTCTTATAAAATGCATAATATAAATGTATATAAATCACTTTTTAATTTCTTTTCATGTTTAGGATGTAATATAATGTAAATAATGTTGATTTTACTAAATTTTGTGTGCGCTGAGGAGGGGGAATGCGATCAAAAATTCTGAAAATCCCTGCCGAGAAAAGTAATCATATGAGCAAACTGATTTTAAGAGATTCCTTGATGCCCTGAATTATTGTATATCTATGTGATAAATGTTTTAGCTATAAAACTGAACTAGTACACAATGTAAGTAATATGCTTACTATAAGATCGTCTTCTTCCTTGCACAATTTTGAGAACGGATTTACACAAGCTGCCTGGAATGAATCAAAGCAAATAAGTATAAATAAAGCATCTTTACATAAACATATCCTTACATTGACACATTTAACATTGCAAAGGAACTTAAATTTATCGTAATCTACATATCATTCATTTTTTAATTGCCCATGCATAGAAGATCAGGGACGCATCTTTAGTATTAGCACCTTCTTTTCAGTTCTCTTTATAATAATTTGCATCTAGGCGAGTATCGTGGGGATGGGAGCAGCCAAATTTATTTACAAAAATTTAATTTCTTTTTTCCCGATTTTCTCGGATCGTATCACTTGTACTACATAGAAGTGAAATTCTGTTTCGTTTGAAGAAACTAGTTATAGAGACTTCTAGTCAAACTATATTTATAACAATCCTCTACATCGTTTTAAGCAAATGAGGCAAATATGTTGCCCTTACCTTTCGATTTTGTGAAAAAGTGTATTTTATAGAAAGAAAGTTGGAGTTGCTCCAAGAATTCTTCTGAAATATCTGGTTTATAGAAAATATTGATGAGGAATTTTCAATTTCCAAACTGAAATAATGTTTTTGTGTCGAGTAGAAGTAATTTGCTTTATTCGTTTAAGCAAAATACAAGAGCATGGATAGAAATAAGTATATCAATAGCTGAAAATTCTGAACAGTTTATTATCATGCGCAGGGTGGTCAAACAACTTTGGAATCAGTTAAATGAAATATACTCTTCAAGTCGTCCATGCATTACTGTATCTTGTAAAAACCATACATTAACTCCTTTTGTGGAAAATGTTAAAAACTCCAATGGAACTTGGATCGACTTTCGCCATTGTTTGGCAACCGGCAGAAGAATTCCTACTTACACGTCCAGATTTCTTTCATGTTCAAGTGCAGCAGGTAAGAGGTCCCATAGTGTGCGTGGCTTTTAATCCGAATTCAAATAAGTGATCGATTAAATTGGGATAAATAATAAATTGTTTGGCCCGGGAAACAATGGCAGTCAGTATATTATGCAAAGGAATCCTGATTGAACTCTAGAATGTTGTTGTCATGACTGGTTGTAAACTTTTGATTAGAAAATTCGCATCAAATGTCATCGCTTTTTCACACTTGACTTCATGATTTTTCCTATTAAATATAAACAATTAATTCTTCATTATTTACATTTTTCTTTTGCTCATCCTGAGAAACACGTATAGCCTACAGTTATTTACAACGACAGGTAATTTTACCGGGAGCAAAATGCATTGCCTTATAAAGTTATCTGATTGCAAATACACGTTTCGCATGTCGTATCCGTAGGATGCACATTTCTTCATAGAGTGTTGCGTGGTAAGTTCAATATAAAAAAAAAACTTTTTAATTTGCTGTAAAAACATGTCATATCTTCTTTAAAAACGTCAAAAACACACGCAACGATTTTTGTCTGTCTGTGAAGACGATATCTTTATAGAAATTCCACAAAATTATTTTTGGTCGACTTAATACCTTAAATTGACTTTCTTGAATATTTCCTTACTGAAATCAATGTTTTCAACATTGAATCAGGAAAGAAAAGTTTTTTATCTTAAAACCGGTCATTCGATCGGTTGTGCTACGAATAGGTAGATATTTAATGTCGGTACGTCTAGTGTAGTGTTCTTATTATAATATTCTTTAGTATAGTATTCTTATTGTAGTATTCTAATTGTAATATTATTTAGTGTATTGTTATTATTGCAGTATCTTACGGTTATTCTTATT